>BMAO01034456.1:0-42751 GCA_019973975.1 Trichonephila clavata | reverse complement strand
ACTAATGTAATTTTCAATTCTACAAGTTATGTAATGCCTAAAATTCTAAGAAAGTGTCCCTGATTACACACAATGAACATTTAGGTTTTTATTTTCTTCTAGCGTAATTCCTTTTTTTTCCAATGCTTAAATTCAAGTCAAATGATGAGAAATCTATAAAAAGAAAAAAATAGGAATCTAAATTAAGAAGAAAACAATGAGGGACGCATTGGAAAATAGAAAACTACTTTTGAAAGAAAACATTTTAATTAAGAATACAGGAAGCTCAAAGTTGCAGTAAACTTATTTTGATTCAATAAATACAACTTATTACATAATAGTAAATACTTTTTCTATACATTTAAAAAGCTTCGTTTCTTTAAAAAAATCTCTGTATTTCCTTATTATCATGTAATTGCATTAGAATACCTTCTTCTTTTCAAAAGAAGCTTTTTTCTTCGCAGAATAATGAAGTCTTTTATACGTGATAAAACCAGTTATCGGAAAGATAACAAGCGGCAGAAAGAAAGAAAAAAAGGGATCGTGTGATCAATTTTTCTTAAGTTTTTTTTTTTATCTTTTCTTTCTAGATTTTCTCTTGACCTTTACCTGTTTCTGAACTCAGAACCAAATGTAAATAATGCAAACATGGAAATAGTCACCGAATCTCTGGAATTCAAAGCGATAAAAAATTTCAAAATTTTCCTCCGAAATTACTTTTATCAAAAATTTTCTTTTCAATATTAGTGATCTGTACTGATTATCGGAAGAGATCTGTCGATGTAATGTCCTATCGATGTAATATTCTTTTGATGTAATGGCAGTTAAGATTCACTCGCTTTCAAAGCTGTTACAACAAATCTGAGACTTTTTTTTAAAAATTTCAATTCGAAAAAATATTTCCAAAACATTTTTTCTAGAATGAATTTTTGCCAACAAGAGCAAGAGGGAATTTTAAGAAAGACCACTATCTCGTAACGCAATAAACTTCTATATCAGCGTTTATCAAACTGTGGGGGTGCCCCCTTAGGAGGCGTGGCAACTTTACGAGAAGGGCGCGAGCATATTGAAAAGTCAAAACAAAAAATTATTTAAAAAAATCTTAATTTACTGAAATTAATAACAACAAAATACATTCTAACATTATAAAAAATATAATACACATTTACAATGACATATTAAACTTATAGATGAATCAGTGCTGCACACAATGTATTTTATAATTAATTTAATAATACCAAGTTAAGAACAAGTTTAATGAATAGCATGCCCCTATAGGATTGTCATACATAAAATTATATACAAATATTAACATTTATCTTGTTAATTTTTATGGTTTATAACAAGTCTCTCAACTGCCGATTAAAAGTTACGCGATTCGCTTCCCAATGCCATCCGTTTTCCACGTAGGCGCGCGTATGTGATGTATTAGGGGGGGGGAGAAATAAAGTAGCAAATAATCAGAAATAAGTATATCCTTCGAAACATAGTCAAGGTCCTTTTATTGCAATCTAAAGCCTTTGGAATAATTTTATGGATATCAGTGCACAGAAAAAATCGTACTTCGGAAAGACGTGTATATACGTCCGAGGAAAGTAACAATTTGGCTGAGCGAGACGTTTGTATACGTCGGTGGCACTTAAGAGGTTAAAGTCATTTCATAGTTTTAGTGTCAAAGTATAGTGTTTTTGAATTCAATATGGTGTTATTGTTTGAGGGGGAGCGCGATGAAAATTAAGATTGAATATTAGGTCGGGAATACTCTTAAACTTTGAGAAGCACTGTTGTATATATCTTTCTAGGTATCCAATACACTTTTTTACATGATATAATTGCTTCTTGACTAAATATTATTGTTTTAAATATATACTAAATATTATTGTTAAAGCGCTATTAGGACGCAAATTTCGTCCTCGTCTTCGTTACATATTTTGTCGTACCTTTTTCCCAGCCAATAATTAACCGATTGACCTCGGGTTTTCGGCATTTGGTCGCATTTGTGCCCTAGATGAGCCGAAACATATTTAAATTTAATTTTTAAATTTTTTAAAAAAAAATTAAATTTTTTTTTTGTTAAATTTAAAAATTTTTTTTTTAAGTATAGTACTACTTTCTGGTAGTAAAAAGTTCATTAGTTGCATTATTGTAAAATGCAACATGTGAAAAATGTGCTAAAATTACTTGGCCATGCCAATGATTGATATCTTGTTTGGTAATATAATTTATTTCATAATATTTCTTTACATAATTTTATTAGCATAAAGAGTAAAATTTAAGAATATGCTAGTTTCAGTAATTGTTCAGTCTCTATTGTTTCAAAAAATTTAATTTTAAGCAATTATAAACAAGTTTTACAAGAACTGTCACAACTGCAATAACAAGTAAAAATTATATTACAGAAATACATTTTAAAGCTTTATAATTTCAGTACGATCTTAAATTTCTGAATTTTTATATTAGTCAAGTGGATCGTTTGTTTGTATCGCGATGTGTCTTTTTACAACTTAATGGGTGCTATTAATAAAATAACAACAACAAATAAAACACAAGTGGATAAAAATACTAATTTAGGGTATTTAAAGGAAGTGTTTAAATGAAATAATTAGATGATTAGATAGACTATTTTCTGCTTTAATGCATTTGAAAAACCAAAACTAAAAACTAAAGCACTTAAATTTTTGGAACAATGGGCTAAATTGAAGTGACGTCATGGTCACCTGATAAGGACAAACAAGTGTTTCTATCTAATTAATTGATGCATACTTGTGATATCATAATAATACGATAAATGCAATAGTGTTTTCAGTTGATCAGTTCACGCTCTTCGTTGTTGCTAAATTTAACTCTTTTCAGAAAGTTGCTTTAAACAAGTAATATGAAAAAAACTCAATTCCTACTTAGATCATTAAACAAAAATTATATTAGTTACTTTTTATTAAATAGTTACAACTAATATAAATATGTATATATATATGAAGAATCACAACATTAAGCGGCAATTAATTTTTATTAATTATCATCAAAGCATCGTATTGTCATCCAAAATAATCGTGCATAGAAAATTTCAGTTTAACTGAATGCTTTGAAAAGTGAGATTAAAGTCTTTTAAAGTTTTGATCCAAGTCGCTGAAAATGAAGCCAAAGTGGCTGTAATTGTAATACGTAAAAATTAATTTCAGTTAATAATTTTAATTAATTCTAATTAAATTATCGTATTATTACCCAAAACAATAGTGTATAGAAAGTTTCAGCTCAAATGAGCGCTTTAAAATGTGAGAAATTACCTTTTAATGTTTTGACATAAATCGCCAAAATGGTTGCTAAGTCGCGAAAAATAATACCAACGTGGTTATATTTGTAATTCTTATGTATATGTATGTACATATATATATATTTCAAAAATATACTAAAAATAGTTATAAACCTAAGATAACTATAGTCATGATAGTATAAAGTCTTAGCCACGGAAATACTAAAGCAAACTATTGGCCTTAGGAACCAGAATTGCAGGTTTTAACAAAGTTTTGCGGTCAGCCAACCTTCACTTGCATTTGCCAATACTCTGGCCATAAGGAAAGTAAGAAATTTCTAGAGAAGTTTAAAAATTGGTCACAAATAAAACCATAATCTATTAATATAAAACTATAATATTATAGCCTATAATAATTACTTGAATATTTTAAACAAAGCTAAAACAATAAGATAAAGAATTTCAAAATACGCGAATAAAAAAACATTTTTTTTAAATTTTAAATTCGCTTTTATATGAGTTGTTTTTTTATTATATTTTAGCGTCCTTACCCATTTCTGAAATTTGAAGTTTTATCTAAATTTTACAAGTTGAACAAGTACAAGTTAGTTTAAAGTCAGTTTTGGATCTAGTCGCGAACACACGTCATTTCTTTTATCACGTGACTACCGTGAATTGAGTCTATTGTAATTTTATACACAAACGTAAAAATCAACAGGTATACTATCATTATTCCTTCTTTAATTATAATAAAAAAAGCTCAAAGATAGACCGTAGAAATAAAAAAAACTATATAAAACTAAAACTATGTTCACGAATTCAAAGCAATTGCATAGCAAAAACAACCCTTCAAGATGAATGCATTTAAAAAGATTTCTTTCATCGAATGTTTCGTGCTATCCAATGATTCCGTTCACGAAATACTATACATATATAGCTGAATTTATTGACGTGTGAACACTTATTTATTTCGAACGCTGTGACGCTTTTCTATTTATTTCATATCATGCGTCAAACGTAAAATTTTTAAAAATAGTACTCTATATTGACTGAGTCAATATAAGGGAGAAATATCACTTTTGGAAGAGATTTCGTTTAGGTTTATTCAAAGACGTACTCAGAAGGTTTAACTTTTCAAACCGTTCCATTTTAACGTACAGTCACTCAAAAGAAATAGATCTTCCTTAATAACTTTCTCAATTTGCATAAAATATATTTTCTGAAAAAGAATTTTTCCATTAAGCAACCAAATTTATTTCTCATATCTCATTTCTTATCTTATAAATCGAATCGGAATTTTTCATTTCGTAAAATTCTACAAGTGAATTCATGAATTAAGAAAAGAAAAACGTTGTTCTAATGTTGGAAAATTATAAACGTTTAAAAAAGAAAACCGGTTTTTTTGCTTAAGTTTTTAAATCACTTTTTGCATAAATGTGATGTATATATATATTTTTTTTCAATTCTGAAAGCATGATGAATAGAAATTGGTAATATTATTATGGAAAATTGTTCACAAAACAGTCCCGAGAAATTGCAATCTATACATCTTTAGGAGAAAAGCGACTCACTCATCATTTATCCTAATCTATACAACCCAACAGACTTGAAATTACGTAAACACGTTTCTTTTGTTGAGTACAGGTTCGTTTAGTACGGGTTTTACGGAACCTGTCACCAAAGGGGGTTACGAGGGCGTAATAGATTTAAAAAAAACCATGTTTTTGGACTATCAGACGTAGAGACTTGAAATGTGGTAAGCATGGTTCTTTTACTGAGTAGAGATCCCATAAGAGTGGGTTTTGCGTATATCAACAACCAAGGGGACGTAAAGATAAAATAATTTCTCTTACTGAACTATTATACCTTCAGATTTAAAATTTGGCAAGATATTTCATTTTTTTAAAATTGAAATACGCTAAAAAAAGGCTCTAGGATAATCGACTTATGTGAGCGTAAAAGATTATTTTACTTCCGTTTTAGAAATTCGAATCCTGTCCTTTTTAAATGAAGAGATGGATGTCATAGTTTTTCAATTCAATTAAAATTTTAAAATGACTATCTTATTACTGACAGAATATTAAAGTCATATATCATCATGAAATATCTTGCAAAGCGGCCAAGTAACAGCTAGTAAGTATTCTTATACACCGTTTTTGGATCCCTCCTATTATGAAATATCGCAATTCCAAGTATAAGGATAATTCTTCCAGCAGTTAAGATAATCTTCAAGTCCAGATCATACGATTAGAAATCGTGAAGTTAAAAGTCCTTATATGTATTTATAAATTGTAATTAACGTGGTGGTAAGAAATAAATAAGCATTGTAAACAGGGACAGTATATGATCCCAGTTGAATTTCCTGAAAATGTCCAGAACTAATGATTAAATTCGAATGAAATTTGAGCCTTTCTACCTCCATAAGTCATTGAAAGAATTCTCAACTTATTTTTGCGAAAAGTCAATGACGTATTTAAAAAAAAAACCTTTCTTTGAGCTATTAATGATGAAATTTGATTATGATATTAATCTATAAATATCACAACCGAGTTCCGATTGAAATGTTTCCAAGAAAATTACACAATCCAGAAAGTATCAATGTTATTTTTTACTGACAGTATACCAATTGAGGGTATGGTAATGCTGCTTGTATAAGTTTAGATACTTGAGATTTAAGGAATATTTATATATATGTATATAGAAGCGTTTTACTGGAATTTTTGATGAGCATTAAGATAATTTAATCCATTTCATTATAAAAATTCAAGAAATAAATCTACAAAAAATAATTGATAGCAAAATTTGCATTTTTTCTTAAAATATTTAAATTAATGATAAAAATATTATGACCGCATTTAAAATGAAATTTGTTGTTTTATAGCATCTGTTTTGAAAATACAACGAGACTTTTAATGAATCACGTGGTTTTAAATAGGGCTCTATATAATTTAAATTAATCAAAGGTATACATATTCAAAGAGAAATTAAAAGTATTTAAATATAAATATAATCCCCGTATTAACATTTAAGATAAAATACATTTGAAACAAGATTATAAGTTTTTGTGAAGGAATTTAAAATTTTTCTTGGCTATAAAATTATGCTTGTCTGATTTAAAACTTATTTGTGAGGTGAAAATCAAATAAAAATATTGACAAAAGATGTAAGACATCTCTTATACTGTATTAAATAAATACGAGATTAACTCTGAAATTCTTGAGATACGCGCAGACGAAAAGTTACAAAATATTAATGGTTTAATTTGAAAATACAAAGTATTTTAATACAGCAGAGCCGATTTTTTACCGACTTACTTTAAGTTGTTTAGCGTAGAATAAATTTTATACAAAAGAGAAAATGGATTTTAGACGCGAAAACATTATCGTGCTATGGTTTTCTATGATTTTAAAAAGGGATGAAATCAAGACGAAAGCGTCCAAAGGCCACAATTAGAGTTTAATGATGAATTCCCATATTGTGCTACTGTATTCCGATAGTTTAAAGAATTTTTCAGAGGTCGCAGTTCTCTTCAGGATTAATAACATACAAGAAGGCAGCGGTCGACAGTAATCCCGAATAATGTGTGAACCATACGTAAAATGTTAACGGATGATAATCGCTGCACCAACCAAATGATACAGAATGAACTTAACATTGGACACAATTATTCTTGTAGAATTACATACGAAAATAGGAGTTTACCGTTAGGTTCCCCATAATCGAACTGACTTCCAAAAAGAGAAGCGTGTCAAAATCAGTAAATAAACTCTTAAATTGCTAAATGATGGTGGCCAACGCATCATATTTAAAATTGTAACGGGTGATGAAACGCGTACATACCATTTTTTGACGTTCCATCACGTCAAGAAAGCAAAGTATGGGTGTTTGCAAATGACCCCAAGCGGTGACAATTGTGAAAACACAACGAACATCGAACATTCCAAAACTATCAATTTGGAAGAACAGAAGACAGTAACAGCTCCTGGTATACCACTAAATGTTTTCCAGAAATTATCCAAGAAGTGAATGTTTGGGGAATAAGGCTTCACCATATGACAATATGCCGGATCTAGATATATTTGTGACCTTTGGTTATTTTTTAATTTAAAAAACAACTTACGTGAATATCTTTTTGATTCAGGAAGATAATGATTTGGCAATGAGTAAATTTTTCTCATTAATTCCAAGAAATGAAGGATTTGAGGCATTAAATTTGTAGAAAATTCGTCTACAAAAGTTCATTAATGCTGAAGGAGACTACTTTGGACACTCCAAAATTTTTTTAAGTATATTTTTAAAAACTTAAGTATGTATCTCAAAAAATTTCAAAATGATCCTCGAATATTTATTTTGAAGTGCAAATTTACAGAATTTAATAAAAAAACATGCCTTAAAGTTTTTAAATATAGAAGAAATTTTGTCTCATATGTGTGTATTATAATAAATATTAATAAACACATTGAGAAAAGGTGTGGTTTACTGGTTTGGTATTTTTTCTAATGACATAATTGAAACAATTTACTTTTTTGTCTTAAATTTGTGTTTATACAAAATAAATGATTATTATAGCTGTACTTGAAATATTTCTTTAAAAAAAAACTGTAGTAATTTTTGTTTCGTGACATAGAATAAAAAAAAAGTTATCAGCATTCCCTTTATTTTTCCTTGTATTTCTGCTTGGAATAGCATCACAGACATTTCATTTTTAAATTTATAAAAAATGCAACATTTTCGGATGAGTATTTTTCAGAATTACTTTCAAGCCAAGCCTTTTTTTCCCACTCTTATTCTATTTCTCAGTATTTTCAGTTTGGTTTGTTTTGTTGGTGGAGGGATTCAGAGAAAAGTATATTTTGCGAATTGTTTCCATATATTTTATCTTTTTAATTATTTGTTCTTCACTTACTGGATACAAAAGAATTTGAGGAATTCATTTCCAAGTAGAATCAAATATTTAGGATTCATCAAGTTCTTTCTTCAATAACAGTTTTCTATGTGATTGTAAATATTTACAAAATTACTTCTAGCCAGTTGATTTTAATTAACTCAGTTCAAATTATGAAATTCGTTAGAAAATAAGAAATTATTTAAAACAAATATTGAAATCGAAATATTGTTTTCAAATAATATTACAAAATTATTTCTGATATACTCCGTTTCCGCTACAAATAATGATCCTTCTTAAAAAACCGTAGTATAATTAAAAGATCATTTAAATATTTGTATCTATTCAGTGTAGCTGCCTTTATGCGTAATTATCGTTTTGTTTCTTGTAGATTCGTGATTAGAAAATATAATTGTATTCTTCAATGACCTATTTGAAACTTTTTTTGTGTGTTTATGTTCATAAAAGGAGAGAAAGAGAACAATGATAAGCTCTTTTGGTGGAAATAAATAAAACAACAAACGGGGAATCACTGGAACTGCTTTTTTGAAAAGGCAGACGTAAGTTTTAAAAAAAGTCCCTTGTCCTTCACTCATCTCAGTTTTCACCAACAGTATTATTTAAGTAGCTCACGAGTCTTAAATTGTGTTTTTTCAGAATAGCTCTAGGGAACAAAATTTGTTTGAAACTCTTGAAAAAACTTAATAATAATTACTTAATTAAAATGTTACGAAATCTTCACTTTCATCTTCAACTGTAAAATGGAAAATTCCAAAAAATTTATAAGTTGATAAAACGGTTTTTGAAATGTTATATAAAAACCTCTGGGAGCAATATTATATCCTAATCCAGGATGGCGAACTAATGGCACAAGGGCCATTGATGCCACGAACACCATATTTTATGTACACCGCAGATCAAAACGGTTTTCAGTAACGCTCTCATTTGTTATTGTCTTGCTTAAGTTACGTGGTGGATTACAACAGCTAGTGATGCAAAATTTGTCTACTTTGCATCACTAACACATAGCATGACTTTGAACATAGCATAATAAATTTTATTGGCACAACTATATTTTCAAGTTTATTTGTGTTATTTTTATGATTTTAATTTTTTTAATAAAGCTAGTTCAGCAAAACAAACAAAAAGTTCAAGATAGTAAGTGTAACAGAGAATTTAAAGCAAAAAGAATTAATTGCAAGTGCATTAAGAGACATAAATGAACAGTCGAAATCTATAACTAAATATGTTAGCTAAAATTCTCATACGAGCTTGTCAAGTTATCCGCCTTCAAATGCTATTGTTCGGCATAGTTCATGAGGGAGAGTATTTGAAGGAAACCTAGCTAGTGTGCGTGGTCCTCACTTTTTGATGATCTTGATACTAAAGATAATTCAGTACATAAAAGATATTCCTCTGTCTAGAAACACAATAAACGAAAGAATTTTAAAACTGCCCGGAAATGTAACAGATAAAAAAAAATTGGCTTTGACTCACACCTTTTTCCTCGCTATGTCTTGACGAATGTATTGACGTCACTAAGTCTGGAAGTTTAGTTGTTTGCTCGATATTGTGTAAGAAACGTTATTAAAAAGGAATTCATTGCCATATCGTCGTAGCTAAGAGCTACAAAGGGCACATGCATTATTACGGCTGTTAAAAGTGTGCTTGCTGAATAGAAATTGTTTCGAAAAAAATTGCTTCAGTAACAACTGATTTTAATCCAAATATGGTGAGCAAAAAAAAAAAAAAAAATGATTACATTAGTTTACTTTAAATAAATGTAGAACATTCGATTCTTGAAAGCCACTGCATTATTCGCGAACATGTTTTGTGCGCTAAGAGTTGCTTAACATCTCTTGATTATATGTAATTGCATCAGTCACAAAAATAGTCAACCTCAGTATTGTCACAGATTTTAAATAATGGAAGATTTGATTCTTTAGTGGATGACGTCAAAACTCGGTATCTGTACCAAAATGAAGGAATTTCTACAAAATGAGTAAAATGAGCAATACCCACAGTTGTTGAGTGTTATGCGTTTTTCAAAAATGAGGTTTTTTAGACATATGCCAATATTTCTATGAATTTAACGTAAGGATTCAAACACAAATAAAACAATTATCGTCATGAAGGATCCCATTCGTGTTTTTGATGCTGAACTGCATTTCAGAAATAATATTATTACAAGAAACTACATACTTCCCAAATAATATCACAGATTTAAATGTACATGAGAAACCAGACGAAGAAAAAGTTAGTGAAGAATTTATTTCCATAACTGATTCTTCAATCAAATAATTTTCAGCAAGATTTTCTCATTTCAAAGAATTATTGGACACGCTGAAGTTTATCACGTGCCTTAATGTGACTCCATTTGATAAACTGAACTTATCCAAATTCGGTTGCTTGTAAATTGATGAGTTTTAAATGAAACTGATTGATTTCCAACCTAGTTAAGTATGGAATAAAAATGTATTGAACCAAAAAAAAGGTGGTTTTGATTGAAACAAGAAAGATTAACTAGCAATAACTAAAAATGCCAGCAATGAAATTTTGCAAACATGGAATTCGATTCCAAATACGTTTAACTAATTGAGTTAAGAAGCTGTGGATCATGCTATTTCAAACATATTTTCATCTACCTATGGGAAAAACGGTGGGACTGGGGGGGGGGGGAGATTTCGTAACTTTTCAACACTTTGTTAAGGAGTTAACAAATTTTTTCTCATTTAATTCTATTTTCTTTTCTCTCTATTTTCAAAATATTTCTGGATCTTTGTGTGATGAAATGACAAAATCCTTTGAAATAATTTGATATGGGCTACAGTTTGGAGAAAATACACCTGAAGAGATTTGTGCTGTATTACAAAGATGCGAGGTGTATTATGAGTGAAGACATTTTTTCTAACAAATAACACAAACGAAATTAACAGAGTTTACCAGTAAGGAAAATTAAAGACGCATGTGGCAATATGTGTGTTTAAAATAACTGGTTATTAAAAACAATTTTTTAAATACTTGTATGTTTAAAATTAGAAAATCTCATTAAAATTCATTAATTTTAATATAAAAATATTTTTTAAAGTTGAAAATACAGTTTATTTTCGGACAATATTTTGTGTGTGGGATTTTAGCAGATTTTTTTTGGTTGTTTAAGATATATAAAATAAATAGAAACTAATTTACATAAAGGGGTTGAATATTTACTTTTCTAATAATATATTATAATTACGAATTTAAAATTTGTTTTACATGGTTTATAAAATTTATTGAAAGATGGATCACTATTTCGAGTGAATTTTCCACATAACGAAATTTTTCGTCTTCGACGCAGTTAAATAAAGCTCAGACTAAAATACTATGTATCACATAACTTGTTAAGACATTATTATGTTCTTTTTTCCAAGAAAAATCTTATTTAAGTTAATTAATTCATAATCTTGCCCAGATTTTTAGAATACTGTAGCACACATAAAGACTTTGTGATAGATATTTGCTTTGCTCAATTTACTGTTATAACCTTAACTGTTTGAGTTTCCATTAATGAATCTATGAAATAGAAACTTTGTTGAAATTAATTGTTGAAACATCCTATACGTGCTGCTCATCAAGGTTTAGTCCCGTTAATTGTATCTTCAGACCATTAAATCAGTAGACGATTGCTGGTACAATAATTGCGACTTCTATTTCAAATTAAGTGAGTGTAATGAGAGTTCGAAATAAATTTTATAAATTTTATAATATGCAGTGCTTGGGGATTACTGTTACTACAATTTCTACTAATTACTTTCTTAAATAGAAATGTTTTCATAGATTAATACAGATTTTTGAGGATTAAGAAAAGGATAACTATGACCTAGATACTTTAGATATCGACCAAATATTTTTGTAGCACGTAGTGTAAATCTAAAGCCGTAAATATTTTATAGAATTCTTCAAATTGCTGTTCATTACTAAAAGACTTATTTTTGAATGTGACATGCATAATATTTTTAAATATTCAGAATTAGAAGGAAAAAAATTTTCTATGTAAAAAGTATTTTAAAGAAAGAAATATATTTTTTCTTGTTTGTATGAAATAGTTTATTGGTAACCAATAATGGACATTTAAGTAAATCACATAGGTGTTAATTGTTTTATAACATTTAAGTATGTAATACATTCAAATATGTCCAACGATAATGCAATATTATTGAAATGTAATACATGTCTTTTTACTATGCAAAGAATACGAGTTCAAAACCATATGAAGTGTTTTATCAAATTCATTTGCATAGCTAAATTTGAATGGAATATTTTCTGCCAAGTGATGAAAAAGACGGAAATAACATTTTTACTGTTTTAGGATATTCAAAACTTTCACGGTTACATGAAATACCATATACAGTCAACTCTCACTAATTCGAACCATCGATAATAAGAACATCTCGCTAATTCGAAGTATATGCTCAGTCCGTAGAAAAACTCTTTATATTTTGAAATAAAATAATATGTTTTGGTACAATAAACATTTTCAAGTAAAATCTGTGGCTGGTAAGATTAAAACACCAGATAATCTGAAGTTATCGCATAAAACTGTCGAAAATTCGAACACTCACTGCTATGTATAATCCTGTAGCAAAAAGGTTGGAATTTACAAGTTTTGTGTTGCATTGTCTCTGTGTGTCTCCCCTGTAACGTAGAGCTTTGATGACCATTTGTCTGCTACACTTTCTTATAGTTCCTCAAACGAAAACATACTTTTATTGATTTCTTTCCTCAAGCGGACAATAAACATACCACACCTATTGTCAGCCATCCATTTAACACATGGCCTTTCTATACATGTGTTAAAAAAGGATGGTCCGCTATTGTGAAGAAAAAATGCGTAGAATTGTGTATTTTGCGTCGGACTGTCATGGCGATTTATGGCTCATCTGTGTGACTTATTGCCTGATGCATCAAATAAGCATGAGCTGGACTAGACAGTGTCTTGAAGAACCAATGGTGTTGGGGACAGTGTCTGAGGAAACCGGGTGCAAAACTATTTTATTTCCAATGAGGAATTGATGAGATTTGGAGAGGTGTAAAGAAAACCCTCTCGAAAGATTAAAAAAGATGCAGTGAAAAAGGAAAAGAGGGGAGCGATGGAGGAGAACGATAAGAAACTTGGTCGACTTTTTGGTGGACGGATTGGGCTAGAAAAACCTAGCCAACTTCGATACTATTAAGTAACATATATCCTGTAGCTGAGTGTGAAACTGTGAATGCGGCTTGAGATAATTTTAGATTCTAAACTTTAAATTAAAAGTTTCAAATTTAATTGTGTTAGAAAAAAAATTCTCTTCGTGTATTTTTGGTTTTTTTTTTCTAACCTCTTGATAATTCGAAGTTTTTCATTGTTCCCTCCAACTTCGAATTATCGAGAGTCAACTGTATACTGTATGTATATATATATATATATATATATATATATCATTATTATCGCTTCCTTTAAGCCATTTTCTTACAAGAGAATAATCAATTGAAGTCAGATTTTGATGTTGTATTTTAAAAAACATTGCTACAAAAATATTATTTTTATCCTAAGTATTCAAAAAATAACGCAAAACTTGTCATATAAAAGAATGAATAATCGATTTTGTTAATTATAATAAAAATAATACAGCATTTAATATGAATATGGTTATTTTCATGGAAAAGAAAGAGATCTATGAAATACAATCACTTCTTTAAATCAGGCTGGGTGTCCCAAAATATTGCACTGAGTCTGCACAGTTTGATTCCTCGTTGGGAATACATAAAAAATGCTTAAGGAATTGTACCGGTACGATCCACAGTTTTACGAGAAAAATACAAAAAACAAAGCATGACGTAACAGCTAGTGGAAGGAAGAGACACAGAGTATTCGACACATCAATAGCAGTATTTGCAAATATTTGAAGAGGCAGATGTTCAAAGTTTCCACCGTGCATATCAAGAAAGGCCTGAACGCGCCGCGGAATTAATGAGTTCAAACGTCGCAATAACGCGAGGTTTCCATAGAAAATCAAACAGCCTTATTGACGAGCAACTAAGAACGCTCGTGTAGTGCAGGAGTGACCAGTAACGGCGGCACGCGTATGGAAAATTTTTAAAAATTGAAAACATAATAATATTTTTTTTTACAATTTCACTGAAATGCAGTTGTGTCTCAGACAAAAAAAAATACCACTCAAAATTTATTTAAAATACATTTAATTGAATTGCAATTGAAAATTATCATGTTGAGAATATTCCTTCATTGTGGCGTGTACTGGTTTTCCAAAGGAAGTGTACTCGTAAGATTTTAGAATTTTGAAGCAAGTTTAAAGTATATATAAAAAAAAACAGTGAACTGCCCTGGAAAAGCTTGCTATTCAAGATTGAAGATAGGCCATGAGAGTTAGACTTTCATGTCGGTATTATGGGGCATTTAAAAAATTAAAGTTTAAGATTGCAAGGAAAAGATTGTATTTTTCCTACCCTAGTAAGGGTCTACCTTTTGTGAACAAACTTTTACTTTTTGGGTCTTGTTTTTGGAGAAAAAAGATTAGCATTTTTCACATTAATGCAGGAATTACCTACCGAAGTTGATAATGCTCCAAAGCAGGCTGGATTTTAAATTTCAAATACCTATTTTCCAGAATTCGTTCAGGACTAGGTTAATGGTTCTTCAAGATGATGAGAAAAAGTTCTGATCTTTTCACAAAATCCTTTTTTTTTTCCTTTTCAATTTTTCTGGTAGATGTTTATTGTTACCCACCTGATATTCAAATTAAAATTATTTAAAAACCCGTATTAATTTTTTAATTGTAAAACCTAAATGTGTTATTGGATCTTTATTATTATATTATATTTAAATTTACTCTACTTAGGCATGCATAAAAAAGTGCTACTTGAAAGAAACAATCCCATAATAAGCCTACAAGTAACATTTTCATCTTTTCATATATTTTGTTTCTGGGAAAAGCTGTGGAAGGGGCACGTATAATCTTTTATATCAGAAAGGAGCACCCTTCCCTGAAAGGGTGGCCACCCCTATGTAGTCACTACTTCTCAATACACCAATTCCTCAAGATTGTCCCATAGGTAAGGAATCCAACGGTGGGAGATCTGGCAGCCGTAGAATTGGACCCTGGCATCAGAATCAACGACTGGACTATGCCGTATCCAGCCAATCGTGTGCAGGAGTATACAAACGCGAATGAGCTCCATCATGAATCATCATTCCTTCATCATCATTTGCCGTATGTTTCTCGAAAACTATGGAGCGTACAGGCATAGTTCTTTGGGTATTTTTTATGTACTCCCAACAAGGAATCTGGTAGTATAAAGTTTGGGTGCTATTTTTGTCATTTTTTTATTATTTGATGAATGCCTTTCTGCTATCATTTATAGTTACATCTTTGAATTTTTTATTTATTAGAACTGTAACGGGTCTGTCTAAGTTTTTGCCTAATAATATTCTTGAAGAAATACTTTCTTTACATATTATTTAATTGAGAATTTCCTCCCGAAGAAGAAGACGCGATGTATATAAATTATGTCGTATATTTAAGTATTATATTTCGGAATTGAGAGAGAGAGGTTAAAGCTGAAGGATATCAGTGAGGATTAACGTAAGATAACGTAAAGCTAGGCTAGAGTACTTCGTAAATTAATTGATTAATATTAAGATTAACGATTTGGTCAATTGGTTGTTAAACTGGATTATGTCGGTTTGGATTAGATTACTTTAGAAATTACCTTCAAATATATGAAGATGTAGAGCCTAGACGGCTAAGTGCAAGTGATCCGATTTATCTTTATATCTCCAATTATCTTGTTTACTTTCCCATTGCTCCCATATTTGTCAATTGGTACATTTCTTAACTTAGGTTGTTGAATTTGTGTCGTAGTTGAGATTATAAAATAAATTGTGTTCTTTTGACTATGGCTAGTTTTCCTTTTAACTCTCGTACACTGATGGTTGGGAAAACCCATCCATTATTATACAGAACAGTATTACAGAACATAATTTTTCATTATATAAATTCAATGTTTTATTCAAGTGATTGGAGATTGATCAAGTTGAGTTGAGACCATCTTTCCTGAAATTGTTTCTCAGTGAATGAAATGAGCCATTTTATCCTAATATTAATTAAGGCTCTGCGTAACACATAAGACAATGAAATAATTCGTATAAGTAAAGTGTGTGTAAATTTTATTTATTTATTTTAGTATAATGTGCTGCTTTTTTTAATCACCCTTTACGTTATTTTTTTTCAGGTTCACTAAAAAACTTCTTTTAACTTCCATGAAAGAACAAATGCAGACGTTGAGGAATCAATACAAGCATGCTTTCTTAAAACAAATTTGAAATAAGAATTCTGTTTGATAAATGGTTGTAATTCAAAAAGAAAAAATCGATACGAAAATTCCCATGTTGAACAATACTAATAAGGAGCTCCCGAACCACATAATCCTTAGGAATACGTTTGTGGATTACGTGATTGTAATTGGAAATTCAAAATCAGGTGGCGAGATTTAAAAAAAAAGCTGTTTTTATCGAGAGAATACTTTTAATCGCTTTCTTTTTTCCTCGATAAAAGAAGTTGAAGTATTAAATTTATTTAAATATTTCAATGATAAAAAATAAAAGCAAATTAAATTTTTGTGTTTTTATCTCAATTTTAATTTTTGTTTTCCTTTTTTTTGTGAAAAAAAACATTTCTTAGGATTAGTTTAGACATTTATTTAAAAAAAAGGTATTGAATAGCTAAAAACACATATGCATTTCTCTACTTGATAAAATGAGATGAGACTTTAAAATAAATGTATTGTATAATAAGACACACAAAAAAAACTAATCTTATTAATCTCTTAAGACAATGAGATAAACTTATAAAAAAGGTAATTTTTGTAATTCTACAAATGGAATTAAAATAAAAAAAAGTTAAATAATAGAAGAACTACAATAGCTGGGGTTTAGTTTTAAAAATTTTATTTGCCATTTCAAGCGTTGAGTTCTCATATAAATAATTATAGTGATACATTTTTCAAAGAATTAAACTTTACACAGCATCACAATTAAATTCTGGAAAAAAATTCAATGAAGAAGCAGAATTTTTATGCCAGAGGATTACAGTTTATTTTTATCCCAAGTTTAAGAGACAATATCGAAGGCATACATTTCAAATGGTTAAAGCATGAATAGAGAAAACGAGTTCTTTAAAATAAAATATTTTATTCATAGAAAATGAGGCTCAAGAAATACATCTTTTATCTCTCTCTATATGTAAAATGTTTTTCGTGATGCTGTAATAAATTTATTACCTGCTATCTCAATATTGTCAACATTCAAGGTAACTCACCAATTTGGCAACCCAGAATTCGCATGTGTCGTACACTTTGAATTGGCAACCATGTGCTTTGTTTCATTTTATGTTGCCAATACGGTTGCGATACTACACTATTGCAAGATCTCACGGAAGAATAAAACTAGGATTGCCTAGGCTGGAATCGTTGCGTGAGAAGAAAGGCGTTGTCTCTTACGAAGATTTATTAACAATCGACGGGATTAAATACGCGATTTTCCAGAAAGCTGTAAGAGCTGCAGATGTATCAAAATTTGAGGATTTCATCAATTAGGTGTTGGACGATGCAGCTTCAGTGATGAGTTTAACTGAAAGGGAGCGCCAAGAACGATTTCTTCTAAAAAAGAGCAAATAAATAAAACTATGTTTCACATGTTAATTACTGTTTTACAATTTGAGTAATCAGTATGAACAGTTGCATAATTTATACAATGGGAGTTAGTCCCGCTCAGTTACATTCAAAAAGCAGTTCTGTTGAAATTGATCACATTAAATGCTATTTTAATGCCATCGATGATTATCGATTAGGTTACCTGAATTTCAACTATTGTGCATTAAAGGAGAAAATTTGAGTTTTTGAAACTATTAAACCCACAGACTTGAAATTTCAGAAGTATGTTTCTGTTGTTTAGTGGAGATCCGCTAAGAATAGGTTTTATGGAAATCGATTCAAGGGAAGGAAAGGGTTAAGGGATTGTAGAAGATAAATATATCTCGTTTTTGAAATTCTCGTACTGTCTTTTTTCAAATCAAGAGGTGAGGTAGATAAGAATGTTTTGAATGCAATCAAAAGCTTAATTCTAGGAGTGGCATATCAATAACTTAAAAACGATGTATGGCAATGTTCCTCAAATTTTCAATATTTGCGACACAATATTCAAACATAATTTTCATTGCGCCGTCCTTTCTTACAATGCCATTGTATTGAATTCAGTAATACTATGCTTTGACGCTAAAGCTACAAAACGACTTTAACCTCTTAACTACCACTGACGTACATAAACGTCTTGCTCAACCTAAGTATCAATTTCCCGGACGTATTTATACGTCTTTCCGAAATACGATCTTTTCTATGCACTGCAATCCATAAAATTATTCCGGAGAATTTGGAATGCAAGAAAATTAACTTTCAATGTTTGTCAAGGATTTATTACTTTCAAGGTCTTGAGTTTTGTGAAGGATTTTTTTGCCTATTTATTTCCTGCAATACATCACACACGCATGCTTACGTTGGAAACACGAATGGGTAGCGATTGACGTAACTTTTACTCAACATTTGAGGGATTAATAAGAAAAGTGTTAATTTTTGCTTATAATTTTATATATGACAAGAGCCGATGGGGTTACTGGTAATTATTATAAACTTGTTCTTAATTAGTATTGTTAAAATAATTATAAAATACTTTGTGCAGCATTGATATACTTATAAGTATATTATATCAGTGTAAATGAGAATTTTATTTTTTATTATGTCAATGTACTTTGAGTAAATTAAAATTTTTTGAAAATAACTTCTGTTTCTGACTATTTAGTATGCTCGTGCCCCCTTGTTTAGTTATCACGCCCCCTTGGGAGTTACTTTCCATAGTTTGAGAAATGGTGCCTTAGTGAAATAACAGTGAGAAAGAAACCAAATTATTCACGAATAAACTTTGCAGAGGACGCTATTCAATTTTGTCACTAGAAGACAAGTGTCATATTTCACTATAACGTAGGAGCTTTTTAGTTCAGCCTTTGAGATGAAAGATAATAAATGATAATAATAAAATGCAAGTCATAAAAAATAATCCAAACATATCTGAAATGAAATTTAAGCTTTAATGCTATTTGAAGAACAAAACTGTATTATATGTACGTGAAATAGTGTATTCCAAAAATTCATCAATCCTATCTATAACTCTAGCTTATCTACACATAAAAAATATTTCTAATGATAGCTGATCTAATATAAACTAGGAAATATCTTTTATGTTCTGAAAAAGAAATGCATTTGATAATTTTATTGAACATGTTATTCGGTATTCTGAACATAACTTTGAATTTAAATACAAACCATTATCCACGTTATATCAGAATTACTTATTTGTATATATTTATCACAAAAAAAAAGGAATTTAAATTATTTTTGAACTCAGTTTATGTATAAGTAACGGAAGTTTTTTCTATATGAAATGACAACGTATAACTTTGTATGATGTACAGATAGAAATCATCTCAATTTTATTTATAGCATTAAGAACACCAGTATCTTTTTCTTTTGTAAAAGAAAAAAAAATTGTGGAAGGGAAAACAGTACTATATCTATATCGTCAGGATTAAAGCTGTAGTTTTTTTGTAATCTTCTCCAATCATAAAAAATATTATCATTTAAAACTTATTTTTATATGAAATATATCACGTACTGATGAAAAAAAGATATTGAAAATTAAAGTGGTAAAGATTTTATCTAACTTTTTATTCGAAAAGTAATGATAAATTCTTTAATTATATAATTTTTGAAGAAAAAATTACATGATTTGAAGTAATTTTTCAATGTTAATTTTTTCCTTGAACGTAGGGACCTAACTTTGTTCCCCTGGCTTCTTAGATCTCCTGATTTAACGCCATACGACTTCATCTTCTGGAGTGACGTTATCTTGTTTTTGTACTGCCACTACCACAATCCGTATTTGAGCTTAAAGAACGCATCAGTTCTACAGTGCAGACGATTGAAAGGACTGTGCCACAAAATGTATGGAATTAGCTCCATTATCGTCTGGATGTGTACCACGCAGAGGGTGTATATATTGAAGAGTGTGTGGTTCTTTTTTTTTTATATATCTTTCAAGATTGACGAGTGATACTGTTGAATATAGAGGCTTTTTAAAAATAAGGCAATCATTTATTCTACCTCTGTATGTGTTATGCCATAGAAAGCACACACACACATTATCTCTAATCTAACTATAATAAACATACTTCTTTATATAAAAAAAAGCTTGGGTTTTAAAATATAACCTCTGACAGTAAAGTTCGGTGAATGAAAAGAGATTTGCCGATCTGGCAACATTGGCGAAACATAACGCTGCACATGCGTAGTGGCAGATGTTCACCATCTGCCCCACCATTGTTCAGTTGAGTCTTACTTGTGTTCCGTGTAAGACTAGTTTTACAAAGTGCTTCTTTAGTACTTTGATTCTTAACTGAGAACAGGAAAATGAATGAACAAAAGATCGATTTAAAGTTTTATTTTAAGCTTAGCAAGAAACCAAAAGAGACTTATGCGATGTTGTACGAGTGGTGTACCTGTTATCGAAAAGCAGGAAAAGTGTTTCTGACAACACCGTAGCGGAAGATTGGTGACCTCCGTCAGTGACGAAAATATTGATGAAGAGAGGAAATTAATCACATTAAAGATCGTCATTTAACTGTGCGCATGATAGCTGATGAACTGCAGATTAACTATGAGTCCGTGCGACAAATCGTTACCCAGGATTTAGGTATGAATAAAACATGTTATCGATATTGACGATATTATTATTGACAATATTCCTAACATCAAATGAAACATGACTTGGCATTTGAACTTCATCAAAAGACTTCTTACAAAGCTTCCAGGACATGTATAATAGATCTCAGCGGTGCATAGTTAGGGGGTTGACTATTTCTTAGTACAGTAAGGTAACTTTCGTTAATATTTCATCTACGGTAATGTTAGAGGACTATTAATCAAATTTTATTGTCAGAAGTTGTATTTCACTTTCGCAACTTAAAATTATTCATTATAGAATTTTAATATTATAAAAAATATTTCAATATAGGTTAATAGATAATTTGATGACATCACTCAAAAAGCAATATTGGCCAATATTCTGATTCTTGATCAATGGATGAATATGATAGTTGAGAGCACCCGTTCACATAATTCACAAACTAAATAATTGAACCCCTTTTAACTCCGTAAAATTTAGGATACATTAGACTCGCAAGAAGTTGGGTATTTAACAAAATCGGGCCCAAAAATTCAATTCAACTTTAATAAGGGCTAGATGACATTAGGGACGGTTTAAAGACATAGGCCAACGGGAACAGAGCCTCAAAATCGTTGTTGACTTCTACACAGTAAAATCATAATACGAATAATTTTAATCTTCAAATATTATTCATGGACAAGAATTTCAAAAGAATCGAGAATTTCAATTTATATATGCCAACTGTTCAACAGTTAGCAAGACTGCATTTTTATGTCTTGTTCATCATCCATATCAAGGCCTAGACCTACCATCATACATCATTAATACTCATTCAGTCAAAAGGTGGCTTTTGGTCGATTTCGTTTGTGTAATTGTGAATCGTGCACATTTATATGTTGCGGGTCACCATTTGAACGAGTATTGGACACCGCATCCTGCATTCTGTTGTCTGAAAAGGGTAGCCGGTGGGATTCACTTTTACAGTGGGGGCAGGGCCTGAAGAAGTCTTAAAATGCCACTGGATGACATGAGTGTATTCGATTTTCACAGTATTTAATGCAATGTAGGTACAATATGCTTATAAGAACTTCATTTTCAGAATTAGCATCTATTTTTACATCAATTTCTATTTGAATCTTACATTATTAGATTTCGTTTCAAGTCTTTATCAAACTAGATATTTAGATAGATTTATTCGTTTAGTCAATTCTGAAGATTACAATCAGTTCGAAGAAACAACGTTACTTTTTTTAACGTTGCACTCAAGCATTTATATTCTTGGAAAATATTTGTTTGTGTCGTTTAATCGTTGAATTCAACAATTTACCTATTTATGAAATTTTAATCTGAATATCAACTACGCTAATGATTCTACAATCACTAATGTACTTTGAAAATTGGTGGTTTGGTCTCCATTTTACTTTCAAATACATCACCAAAATAAAAACTAAAATTTTCGCCTTTTTAATTGTTTACCCAAACAAGAATATATGCAATCAGTCATCTATGCAGCATGGGAACTTCAAAGTATAAGTACTATAATTAAAGGAATAAGCAATGATGGTGCAGTTTGCAGAGAAGTTTATTAATTAATAGGTTGACTTAATCTTCCAAAAGCTATTCACAGTGCGTGAACTGCAATTAAGCACAATTTATCTAATAAGTTTCATGTTAGATCATGTAATGTCAAAACAAAGTGAAATGAAAAATAGGTCCAGATAGTTTTTATCCTCGTATAACACCGTAATATATATATATCACACTAAGTAAGACCTACATTAGTCTATAACAGAGATACTCAACATGTAGCCCCCCTGATATTTCTGAGTGGCCCGGCCAATGTTCGAATATAAAATTCAACTATTTAAGAATAATGCATTAAAGATTTAAAGAGAAACTCTATCAATCAAGAAGTCACATATATCAATATTGATATCAATGTCGTGCTGGTACAAATTGCGAGATAACTTTTTTTCGTTTTGTAATTGTAACAGTTAGTGATTACGAATAACAGTGGAGTAGCGACATTTTATGACTGAATCTAATTTTGTCTTGTACTTCAGGTGAAAAATATTTAAGGAATATATATTGTTTCAAGAGGATTGGACATTGACTCTTCCGTAGAGAAACATAAACTGTGACGGGCCTATCCACGTGAATTTCAAAACTAATCCTCTTGGGTAACTTTGGGGCCAGCATTTATTCTATTTCACAGCCTCCTCGGAAAAAACACGAGATAGTTATATGTTAATTAGTTCGGCTATATAAAGTCTAGATTTCGTAAGAGGGAGAGAGAGAAGGAATTGCCAAACTAAATGTAAGTATCGTCTACGGATCACTTCAATGAGCTTTGCGCGTATTTGATAGTATTATAATAAAGTATTAGATTAATCATTAAAGGAATCAAAGGAATTAAATTAAGTACCGACCTGAGGTTAGCAAGAGTTCGTCTCCTTGTCAATTCTGGTAGCTGAGATTACTTAGACGGGAATATTAGATTTGAATGTTAGAATTGAGTATTAGATTTGATTAATCTTTATATTAGAGAATCACTCCAAGTTTTCCACTTATAGATTGAACTTGTGCTTGTTAATTGTGTTTGTCTGTCTTCAATAAATAATTATTGTTATGGCTTTTGTTGGTGATGATATGTTTCCTTCTATACACTAGGCGCTTCGGGCAATGTCAACCCAGTCCAAGATAGGACTGGGGCACGACAAAACATGGATGAATAACTTGTCGGGTTTGTCGTGAAAATGTTACATTGAAAAAATATAATTTTGCTAATCACTATTCCACTAAGCAAAAATCTTTCAATGACTCTTTTGCTGGAGGATTTCTTTCAAGACGAGATAAATTGGCTTTCTTTAATAAAGCTTTGCAACTGCAGCCAAAAAAAAAAAGGGGGGGGGGGTATTGATGAGAGCAAATCGAAATTACCTCCTTAACTAACCAAAAAATAAATAAAACTTTTTTTTGTGATTTGAGTTTAAAAAACGCTTAATATAGTTTTAAAATAAAATCCAAAATTATAAGTTTTAATGTTTTGATCACATTCTACATTTTAAATATCCTTGATCTTATTGCGCCCCCCACCATCAACTCTTCTGTTGCGGCTCCCTTGAAATAGTTGTCATGTATATGTGACCTGGCTGAAAAAGAAGGTTCTGTGAGAGTACCTCTGCTAACAGTAAAGATAATAATTAGATATAGTGTAGAGTTGGCAGGAAAAGATGAAAATTGCTCTTACATGATTAACACTTTATTTAAAAAAATCTCAATTCATCTTGTAAATAAATCTATACCTGGAAATTATTTTTAGATACAAAAACATTTTTTATATAAATATTTGTTATTTTATATAAATCATTACATTGTTAGTATATTTAATTTGCCATTATGTCATTAATTGCAATTACGTAATATAATTCAGATTTTTGTTTCGTCCATTATTTGTGAGACCAAAAATAAACGGAAAAATTAGATAAATAAAAGATAATTAAAACTAATACGTGTTCATTAAATAGATGGAGATGTAAATATGTTAACTGAGACAGCTATAAATTAATTTAATAGTTAAGATAATGAAAAATTCTTTTAGGTATTTTCATAGTAAGATGTATAATTCATGGTTTTTATTTACAATGGGAAAAAATGTATTTAAGGATTATTAAGAAAAGATATATGCGTAGAAGTAAAATTGAAGAAAAACATACACAACACACATAAAATCTTCAAAATAATGTATATTACTAATTTAATTGTTTGTTTTCGGTTTAACATCTTTTGTATAGTAGACTGCAAGTAACAGAGCGATCTCAATAACACTTCAATTATCTAATATTTATCCTCTGGGACTGTCATGTACTTGATATTTATTCAATTAAAACGCTTTTTTGCCGTACGATATAGAGAATTAATCTGCAAAAACAGTAGGTAGTAAAGTTGTTGTTCAATTAAAAGAAATTTTTTGAGAATATTTATAAAAATACATTATATAAATAATATTGAAAAACTTTAAAAAATGCTTTCTTAAATAAGATATATAAATAATTGTTTTCAAAGAAAATATATATACATGTAATGATTCTCTATTTCAATTCGCTTGTGATAGCGTTTCTTTAGTTCATTTTTGTCCTGAATCCTCCAAGTCGAAAGGTGATATTTAATTCTTTTTTATGTACCTTTTCAATGCGGATACGGTTTTAACTGCAGCTTTATTTGTCAACAAAGAGCCATACCGTCAAATTTTTACAGTGATGTGGCGCAACATTGGTTCATCCACTGGATCCAACAAACTGTCTTGCATACATTAAAATCATAGGATTTTAGAAAATTCTAGAAGTTTCTTTGCTTAATAAAAATCTGAGCCCTTTAGGATTAGGAAAAATAATCCCTTTCTGGTGATGACTAAGCATCATCTTCATACGTGTTCATCGGTAGCGTAATGGAGAATATTAGAGCCCTTTGCTAAGTCAGGTTTGGGGCCTCAAGCCGGATCTTTCAAAAAGTAGGTACTTGACATCAACCAAGCTTTGAGCCCCCTATAATCCTGGGCCCCTTAGGGATCCGAGGGTTAAGGAGGAGTACCTTGCGCCCCTGGTGTTCATTCATGGTGCCTAAGCAATATCATCACCGCCATATTTCTCTGCTGTCTTTATTCTTTGTGTAAAATTATTCTTGTTGCAGTTCATATATCGTCATTAAAACATATTTAATTAGCATCAATAAATATGAAGCAATCTGGAATCATTTTGGACACACACGTGCATCGAAAAGAGCAATTGAAACATCCATGATGTTTCATGAATGAATAATTATTATCTAAAATTATGTAGCCCTTTAAATATCTTAAACATTTATTTAATCTAAATTTAAATGTAGTTCCATTATATAGGATGTCTCGCGGAAATAGAACCCAAAATCTGCACAGCCAGATTCCTCGTTGAGTGTATATAAAAAAATTCCCTAAGAACTTTGTAATGTGTGTCTGTTCCTACTTCCCTCTAATCCCCCTTGCCTACGCTCGGACCCGGCTAGATGTATCGTGAGAACTGAATAATCAGTCGACATGATTCACTCTAATTATTTTATTGTCACAAAATATCAAGCAAGCACAATAATAATCGAATTAAGATTGTTGATCAAAATTAAGAGCGTGAAAGTGAGACCTGTTAATCTGGAGATAATATTACGGACCCTCAACTGATTTCTACGATAACCTATACAGGCCCTATTTCAACTCAGCCTCCGCACTACAAGTTATCTTCTAACTTCTATTTAAATAATGCTTACAATACCTGTACTCTTGTAAAGTCGAAGTCCTACCGTTGAGGCATTGAATGCTTATACTGGACGGGATCAAATCCGATCCTCACTGGGAAATCTTCAATATACATTTTTATAAACTTAGTTCCGTACTGCAACAACTCACAATCCTCCACTCATTAACTCTCAAAACTCGCGAATACAGAATTTATATAATAAACTTAATTTGCATAATCACGTTTTCTTACCTTCTATAAAAGTTGGTTGAGAAAAATATTTCCCTAAAAGAATCTCCGAGGAGTTAGTGGAAGCAACCGTAAAGATCCGTCACAACTTTACCTGTTCGATCCATAATTTCCGAGAAAAATTCGAAAAACAAAGTTTGATGTCACAGCCGCATTGTGTACATCGACAAGTGTATTTGCAGATATTTATAAAGATATTCAAAGTGCCCGCAGTGCATATCGAGGCAGGCATGAGCGCGCCGTGGACTGAATAAGTGCATATATGACAACAGCGTGGTCTCCATCAAAGTACAAGCAGCATGCAAACCAGCTAGTTTACCCTTTTGTGTTGTCAGTACTTCTGAATGAAATCTTTGAGCATGCATTAGTAAAAATACCTACGAATGATATCTGGCAGACATAGCTACCCTAGTGCTAGATCCTTCCCGGTTCGCTACAGCTACCTGGTTTTGCCATATCCAGTCAATAACTCACAGGAGCACAAAAATTCACCAGAGTCCTACCTTGAACCATCATATATTCATCACAAATTACCGATTTTTATTCGTGTAATCAGAGATACAGGTACAGTTCTTTAAGCATTTCTTGTGTGCAACAAATAATCTGAATTTTCAGAGTTTGGACACTATTTTTGGGACACCATTCATAGAAATGGAATTAGTTTGTGATTAATACCAACTGTAATTGTCTAAATTCATTAGAATTATCAAATTATTAACGATTGCATAATAAACAGGTTGAGGCCGATGCGCACTACCTGGTGCATTCGACCTAGAATCAAACGAAATAGAATATAATTATTTGCAGCTCTGAGTTCCTCTTTGAACTTAACCCAGTTGGCAGGGAAATATCTAACACACTGATGAGATATTCCTCTTACTGTTATTCCTCAATAAGCAAGAGTTATGGTAAGAAATAGTTTTTTATTTGTTAAAATAAAATTTATAGTTTTTCAAATATGACAACTGTGGGCTCGGAGTCTTAGAAGTAGCGTGTCAGCCTTGTAAGTCTGAGATTGCGGGTTCGTTCTGGGCTGGAGTCGATAGATTTTCTGGATGCGAAAATCGCAGGCACTCATATTATATGATTATATGACATTTAAAAGATCCCTTGAGTATCAATTTGGCTCTGGTGCCTTCGGAAAAGATAAATTCACAGCAATACTTAGCATCCGATAATAGCTTGCATTAAATCGATTCAAGAGTCAAAAATTGGTAGAGGGAGCTGCCACTAGATGGAGCCACCATTGAAATGGCTCCAATACTTGAGGGTGTGCCGGGTTTGCAAAGGCTCATCAGTAAAATTGCAGCTCGTCTGAAAGGGAAAAGAAAATACATGACAACGTTACAGTATGTGGACGAGATTCTGTATTTTGTACTGTTACTGTTCATTTCATGGATCCTTGAACTTATATTTCTACAGGATAATCCTCTGATGCATACGGCATGCCTTTATGCTGCTTTTTTCCGCGCACTTTAATATTTCCTGGGTGATACGATACCTCCTGATTTCTCCCAATATACTATACTGTTCGAATTAATTGGGACAAAAGGTAAGAAAACGGTTTTTTCTAAAACCTTAGCTTTCAATCATTACATACCTTAAGTAGACAGAAAAACCTCTCTATCAGTACGAAATATTTCTTCCTGTAGCAGAAATGACATCTTCAACTCGTCTTGGTATTGACTTAATTGGTGCATCGCACTTGTTCTTAATTTCACCATTGGGAAACCGCACTTGTTTTGCACTTTTTATTATTTGTTCATTTGTCATGCAACTCATCTTAGCTAAACGATTTTCGAGAACATGTCATAAATTCTCAATAGGATTTAGGTTTGAAGAATTACCGTGCCAATTTAACTCTTTTATTTTATTTTCCCGCCTAAAAGTCGGGACCAATTTCGAATTGTGACAAGAAGCCATATTGAAATGTTCCATGAATGCACTCATTCTACTGCTTAATATTTATATGTATCTGACAGAATTCATCATGGCTTTAAGAGGAACTAAGCTTTTATTGTTTTGCAGTCTGTTGGGTAAAATCTGATTGCAGAGTTTCATCTTCATTTCGTCTAACTACACCTAATTTGCGTCCCTGAACAAATTAATGTGTCTCATTACTGAAAATCACCTTTTTATAGACGTTAACAGTCCAGGAATTTTCGCCGCGGCTAAACTTTTTCTTTACCTTTTTTTGAACTAGAAATTGCTTTTTGTTGGCTTTGTTGCCTTACGGCTAACTTCCAGAAGCATTTTCTGCATAATTGAGAGGATCACTTCAACACCATAATCCAATACACCCTTCGAAAATCCGTGTTTATCTTTCTTGGAATTATTTTGCTATTTCTTACTAAAAATTTATCACCTCTTGGAGTAGCTTCTCTTTTAAGCTCACTTTTTCCTTTTCTTTTGAAGAAAATGCTCCAAAACCTTGAAAAGTTCTTAAAAGTTTTGAATTATTTGAGATGCCCACACCAATTAACGTATCTATATCTATCACAGCCATAGAAGAGTGTATAAATTTGTATTTTTAGTAGTGTGATTATTTTGGAAAATTATCAGGTGGGGAGTGTTAAGAATTCCCTAACGAAATCTCTTTGTAACCGCCAGAGGGAGTCAGAAAGCTCATGTAAGTATATACTTTTGTTTTTGTTTACTCACTCTGTACTTGTACTCTGAATATAGTTCTCCCAGCTTAAAGGTTCCAGGCCTAATAACACTAGATAAATAAATTGTTAAGGGGGTCCGGCACTTTCTATAGGAGCCTATGTTAAAATTCCGTAAGTTTATGTACCTTTTTCTCAGAAACTACTCGCTCCTCATACATGAAAATTTTACAGTAGGTTATATGTACTATCAATAAGACTTTAGTAGAGGGTTTTGTCTTTTTACTAAAAATTGATATAATTATGAATTTTTTAAAAATGTCCAATCCCCCCCCTAAAATTTAGTTTAAAAAGGCGTTTTCTGAAAAGGTTTGCTAGGTATTTCTTATTCCCCCCCTGTAAATGTGTAAACATGTTAAAAATATACTTACTGAAAATTTGAGGACTCTACATTAATTGGTTTCTGAGAAAAAGGTACAAAAAAGGAAAAATATTGCATTTTGAGAAAACAAGCTTTAAAGTAAAAGTTTGTAATTTTTGACGATTTACCTTTTTTAATACTTTCCAGAAAAATATGAAACATTTTCTTTGCCCTCTGCTTCTACAAAAGACTCTTCTAATTTTCTTTTTTTCATTATTTTTAGCAATCTAGCCTTTTTTTTTTGTAACTCAAGATGCTTTCGTTGGGCTACACGAATCCTACGTGCATCTGATTTTTTAAAGCATGACACACACCACAATTAAAACCTAGTTCAGTACCACAATGTTTTAAAATGATTGATTTGGCTACATGGCCCATATTGAATTGTGCAATTTAATTTTTACCCCTCTAATTTTAGAGTTTTTAACTCCACAAACGTAGATTTTGGAATGACTGACCATATGGTATTATTAACTGACTCATTGGGGTTTTGATTCTTTCCATGTGGACATTTTTTTAAATAACCTAGGGTCAGCTAAATCTCTAAAAATTGGCTTAATTTCATTCATGAGGCAAGATGGCACATGGGTATGTTTTTTATGGTCATAATGCTTTTCGTTAAATTCAGCTTTTGCTTTCTGAAACTTGCACCATGAATTTGTACCCGAGTGACACAATCCATGTTGAGGGCTCTCATTTGTAGACAAAAGATGAAAATAAACAGCCCAAACAGCAGTTTTCATGTTGTGTAAAAAATCATTGATATTGTTTCTAATGGTCATACCATAATACCTCTGAATTTTGGAAATTAAATGTCGTCCACTTAGGCTTCTTCCATCACCTAATTTTTTCCTCTATTTTTTTCTTTTGAGATTCAAAAGACGGCGTACCCATACGCTTTTGAATATGCCCAACGCACTCTAATTTTTCCACTTGAGTATCATAAGGATTCAGGGCAAGTATTGATGAAAAACCTCTTGAATCTCCATCGCCCATATATTTTGTGCAACGAATGCCATAATGAGCTTCAGATCTTTCAAATATCGCCGTTATGCCTTTCACTTCCATGTCTCCACTTGTTCCACTATAGTTGACAATACATGATGGTTCATGAACAGAATTAAATGCAGTTTTGCACCGACAATGTTTCGAAAACACTTCAAAGTCAATAACTTTTCCAGTATCAACACTCGTAGCTGTAACAATACCATTGAGGGACTGGTATAATCTTTTCTGCCATAAACCATCTAAGGCAACAGCAATGTCTCGTCTACTTTCTATTCGTGTTGCCTCCTCAACAGAATTTCTCATTGATTTTTCCCAGGTAAATTAAGAAGAGTCGAACAACAATTCTGTATAAGTACGGAATTTTTCAGGTGGAGATGGTAAGTTCATAAGTCCACAGAATGTTTCTGTAGTTGAACGACCTCTTCCAATAGATCTGAAAGCAAATACCAAACTGATATTTGAGTGGAAAAGTTTATTTTTATTTTTCAATTAAGTTGACGTATGAGAACCATGTTTTTTTGAGCAAAAACTACAACAAAGTTCCATATAATACACAATTCCAACTCTTTTAGAAGCCTCCAATAAGATGGAATGGCAGTGACGGCCTCGCGCTTGAGGGGGCCTCACAAAGTTTTTAATTATTTATAATTATTTTAATTAAATTAAAAAATTTAATTATAAAAAATTCTATTTGTGTAATTTTTGTCATCATTTGATTAGCAATAAATCTCGTTTACTCATACATTAGTTTAACTATAATTCGGCTTTTATGTAATTTAACGTTTTCTTGACTGGGAAAAAAGGAGGCCTCGCGAACCCTAATTTTGCCGACGTCCACGCATGGTCTAGCGCCGCCACTGTGGAATGGCCACAGTTTTTACAAACAGCAAAGTTCAATAAAGCTTTATTCAATAAATTTAGTTCTATTAAAACATTTTTTCATTACTTCCTTCCATATCTTCATGAAAACTGTTGTTTGAAATAAGTTTTCGTGTTGAAGCACTTTGAATAACAGTTTCGGTGCTGATGAGATAGCTGGAACATTTTGAGCAATAATTTTTTAAACACCCACATTTTTGAGTTTTTTAAGTATTTTTTTAGATCTACCCATAATTTTGTCCTTAATAAAATACTGATAAATAATTTAATGTAAAACGTGGATTAAACAGAAAAAAATCTGGATAAATAAATTAGAATTCACAATTAGCAAGTTCAAGCAAAAATAATCCCATTTTACAACAAACCAAACAAAAAAAAATAACTGCGCTGAATTGTATTTTCCTTTCTTCAAAGAAAAATCGTTTTATTTATGTGTAAAAAAAATTTTATACTAATTGTGGACAAAACAAATCGCGCTGTTATCGAAAAATTAAGCATGATGAAAGACAGGTGCTCCTTGAGGTGCACCTGTCACGCATCAAAGAAAGTGGCTTTCTTTTAAAAAATAAATAAAAATACTTCTATTTATTGTATTTCCATGTATCATATATCATTTTAAGCAGAAATGTTTGATCTTTTTAAAAATATAAAATAGTCAAAATCGATCATTTTTCAAAAATTCATGTGCCCTTAAGTTTATTGTTAACTCTCCTTATTGATCATTGCATTTAATTGTATGAGAGAGAGCATAGTCTTAATTAATAGTGTGTTCATTAAGAGTGATTATTTCAGAACACTTACTTAGAGAAGTGCTTCTCAAACATTCAATTATAATTTTTATCACGCCCCCTCTCTATACGACTTTAACTTCTTAAGTGCTACCGGCGTATATAAACGTATTTATCAGAAAAATGTTAATTAATCTGGACGTATATATACGTCTTTCTGAAGTACAATGTTTTTTATTTACTACGTCCCATAAATTTATTCCAAAGACTTTGAAATGCATTGAAAGGACCTTGGCAGTGTGTTTGGGAAGGATTCCAGAGGATTTGATTATTTATTCCTTCCCTCCACCCTCTCCCCCTATACATCATATACGAGTGCCTACGTAGAAAACGGTGGCATTTAGGAGTGAATCACGTAACTTTTAGTCGGCAGTTAAGGGATTAAATAAAAACCGTACAAATTATCAAGATAAGAGTTAATTTTTGTATATAAGTTTATATATGACAAGCCCATGAGGTCACTGGTAATTATTAAACTTGTTCTTAATTTATTGTTAAATTAACTATACATACATTGTGTTTAGTACTGGTATATTTATAAGTGTATTATATCAGTGTAAATGTGTGGTTTACTTTTTATTATATCGGAATATATTTCGTTTGTTTGCATTCAGCATATTAATATTTTTTTTTAAAAAAGACTTTTCTTTACGTCTTTTTAATATGCTCGTGAACCCCTTCGTAGAGTTATCACGCCCCCATAGAGGGGCGCGTCGCACAGTTTGAGAAACGCTGCCGTAGAATAATATCCATCTCAGAAGTATTAAAAGTAATATGTATTACAAGGAATGTAAAATTAAACCAACAGCTGCCACACTGAAAGTCCATAACTGAACAATTGATACACCCAAACCAATCAAACGAGTAAATTATTTTGCAGTCAAGGTGAATCAATTTCATGACCTCTAGGCAGATATAATTGATCTGGGCAGGTTCGAGACATCACTGATAATCATATACCAACTCGGACATGAAAATAAGGCTTGTCCCAATTAATTCTAAAAGTATAGTATCATGTTTAAGCACTGAATGAAGAGACCTCTCCTACTGTGTGTGTGTCCCTGAATAACGCCAACGTAATTCGCCAACTGGAACACAATACAAGCCGTCTTGTAAGAGTACACCGTCCAGCTCTGTCTGTACGATTCAATCAGATAACAGTTTGCATTCAAGCCAAAAATTGACTAACGTTTGCACTTAAAAACAGTTATGTTACACATTCCACATATTTTGTCTCATTCTAATATCTTCTTGGTGCGTCAATTTTACGTCATAAGGTGTATATCGGGTGAGCAAATAGCTTGTTTAAACTTTAAAAATTCCCAAAAAGAGTGATGATACAATAGTGCAGTTTACAAGAATGGGCCAAAATTAAGTCCGATGCTGTAGCAGCTAAAATAATTTAGTCGTGCCCGCATTAAAAGGAGAGTTATCTGAAATAAGCTCCATGCAGAATGACACACCTCCATACTATGCCAGTTCGGTAAAAAGATTCCTATTACCTTTGGTAAGGAAAGAGTGAATGGCCAAGTTGCAAGATAGTATGACCACCGAGGTCCCACAACCTTTCTCTGTTCAATTTCTGGTTGTAAAACTATTTGAAATCACTCCTGTACTATTTATTATCGTCAGCATTGATCAAACTCAGAGACTATCGTGAGGGTTTTGCAATGTGATGCAACATTGTAGTTTTGCAATTTTGTATTTAGCTAAAACTGGCATTGTGAGCAACCTCAGTTGGGGTCATGTACTACAGCTAATGTTGAACAATTGTGATTGCAAGAATAAATGAATGTCAATGTGCTCTGCTGTCTATACATTATGTTTTGAATTCTCAGCGCCCTCTATTGGTAATATTTATTAAACGTGTTTTTGCCCCTGAACATTTTTTTATTTCTTTGTGAACCCTTTCTTCCAAACCGTAATTTTTTATGAGTTTTTAAGGTTTGAATGAACACTTGTGATTCATACCCACTCTGTATACTGCGTGGTGCTTTGCAAAAATATATTTATTAATTCAATCATATGTATTTACTTATTCATTATGTACATTGTTAAATTACCTTGAATCAATTTTTCCTTTGCCGTTATTAAAATAAACGGACTTGAATGAATTTTGAGTCCCTTTAATAATTTCATTACTTTCAAATAACTTAAAAATGCTTTGAAGAATCTCTCAGTTATGTTGTTCTTAATATCACAATGATAAAAAAGGTGAGAAAACTATTTATTGCTTAATGACGTATCATAGACACACACTTATAAATTTAAACCAGGAAAGAAATTATTTTACCAATATTTCCTGTATTCGTAAATTTAACTTAATTCGAAAAAAAAAATTGAATTTAAAAAATAAGTGGTATTATTGTATTTGAAACTAATAATTAGATAGCTGCAATTTTATTAAATTCCATTTAAAATCAAAAGAGATAGTACCCTTTTTTAAGCAACACTTTTTTATTCATAATCTTTAATTAAAGTAGAAGTATAATCTTCTTCCAAATGATGTTCGCACACATTAACTGGAATTCAATTTGTCGATTACGCACTTAGAAGCTCAATTTAAATTGAATTCTTTCAGAAAACCATGTTAAAAAGGTAATGCAGTTATCGTACAAGGCGGAGGATTTTTCATTATTATAAGAGTATATGAGAAATTAATTTGTTTTAACAAAGAAGTATTTTTTTTCAATCATTAATTCCCTTTTTTTCTCCAATATACCATGTAAAGTCGTCGTCTGCTAATTTGACAGAACTTTTTCTTTCGTAAAAAAAGAAGACTTTTTTTCCCCTCCTGTTTCTTAATTATGCTGACGCTATAAGGAAAGATGAATTATATATATATCTTAATGATTAATAAATATGAATAAAATATCTAAGATCACGTAGGGGGTCTATAATGTGTTTAAATTTAGAAATAGACAATGCCACAATGCTTGTTTGTGTGTGTGTGTATTAATTTTTATTACATATATTTGTGAATATTGTTATTCGAAATTCTTTTCAGATTTTCTATAGAAAAGCTTTTAAAAAATTTTAATACACATATTCATATCAGGATATATTTTTTAAAAAGATAACCATTTTTATATTTGCCACTGTTGTTGCAGTATTTGTGCCCTGTTTTTGCGAGTTTTGTCTGTTGGATAATATATATCTTAGAAATTATTTTTACGTCCCAGGATCAATTTTTAAGAGTTAAGGTAATTAGTGGTTAGTTACTGCGGATCAACAAGTTCACCAAATTCGCACTTCGGTCAATTTTGATTTCTAATTGTTTTTATCTTTTATTCTACTGTTTGTTAAGATTTCACTGATTTCGGCTATTTTGAAATGGGGTAAATTTAGTAAAAGGCATGAAAATGTTTTCCAAAAAAGGGAGAATTTGATGGCCAACCATTTTATTATGGATCTTAAGGTGCACATTTATTTGCACGACCATAATAATAAATTTGTCAGGTAGAATTCTTTTTTTTTTCAATGGTACTCATTTGCAGATTTACATCTTTTAATGAATTATTAAAATTTTCTCACATTCTACAACAACTGGTTTTAGTTTTCACAACACTTAAAGTAATTTTAAAAAAAATTATACTGTATCCCTTTTTTTTTTTAAATTTCGGTACTTACGTATTATTTTAACAATGCCAACGTTCAAGATAACTCGCCAAATTGGCAACCCCTATTTCTCATGTGTTGCATGCACTTAATTGGCAACCATGCGCTTTGTTTCATATAATGTCGTCAACAGGTTGTGATAATACGAAAGTTCCTAAATTTATTTTTTTCGGCATTTAGAAATTCCTTATATAAATTCAATTTTTTTTTTTTTTTTTTTTTGCTGTTATACTCATAACTTTCAGCGCCTTTTTTTATAATTTTTTTTTGAATAGTTATAATTCTATGAATCTCATCTGCTTTTTCAAACTATAGTCATTTTCTTCTTCTTTTTAGGTCGCCGATGTTTTTTTTTAGTGCTAAACGGCCATCATAGAAAAAAAAAACTACTTTCCATTCAAAGCCTACTTGGCGCGGACGAAATAACGCCAAATCTTTGGTATGTAGCGAACCGATCGGAAATTAGTTCCATATTTTTGAATATTATCTTGCTTTTTGTTTTTAATACTGTTTAAAAAATTAAGAAAGAGTTGCAATTCTTGATTAAACAGAAACTAATCTTAATTTCAGTTTTATGAAAGGTCTGAAATGATATTAATAGTGTTATACTAATAATATTTTAGAGAAAAATATATATCCACTATTATAGAATAAAATCAAATTGTATCAATGATTCTAAGTAGAATTTTCTGAAAAGTAAAATAAGTCTAAAGTAAATTTTCTGAAAACTCATGTTTATTATAAATTAGCTAATTATATTTTTTGTGTAAGAAACATGATTGTGTGTGTGTGTGATATTTAATAAATAAATAATCATATTCAAGCTATTTCAAAGAAAGGTAAATAGTTTTTCAAGCAACTCAGTTCATCAGTTAAATTTGTATCACATCATAGTCACATGATAACTGTTATCAAGTGATTGAATTTATCATGTGACTTTTAGAAATGTAATTCAATATTTTGAATATATATTGAATTTTCACTTCATAATCTATTAAGTTGTAAACATGATTATATAACATGTGACGGATCTATACGCTGCTCTATCAACCCATTCAGGACTCTTTAAGGAAAATAATTAATTCAACCAACTTTGACCGAGTGAAGAAAGTGTGATTATGCAAATTAAGTATATTATATAAATTCTGTATTCTCGCGAGTTTTAAGAGTTTGTTGGTTAGTTGGAGAGTGAAGGATCGTGAAATGATTAAGTGCAATCGTAGTTTATCAATTGAATAATTCTGAGAGAGGATCAATCGACGGTGATTAAATCCGGATAAGGATCACCTTCAAGGACTCAAGTGTAGGACTTGACTTCATAAAAGTACATGTATCTTGATCCGTATTTAAATAGAAGTTTAGCTTATTAGTGCGAGGCGTAGTTTATATTGAGCTTGTATAAGTTATCGTGGAATCAGTTGAGAGTTTGTATTATTATCCCCAGGCTAACGAGTCTCACCTACACGCTCTGCTATCTGATCTGTTACCTTAATTAGATTAGTATTGTGCTTGCTTGATATTTTGGTGACAATAAAATAATTTGAGTGAATCATGTCTACTGATTATTCAGTTTTTCCCACACACCTAGCCAGATCCGAGGGTAGACAAGAGGGTTCAGAGAGTGAAGCGAACCGACAGGCATTACAAACATATGTGGAATAAAATTCTTTTCCTTTGGAAAATATCTACTTTCTGTTTCCATCTAAAAATATAGTTTATGCCAATATTACTCTAAAAATATGACTTGTGTTGCGATTCTAATTATTTTTGAACATTTTTTGTTTGTTTGTTTTAGTTTCTAAAGATTTATTTGTAATCAGAATGTTCCAAAATCAATTATCAATATTTAAAGCCCCTTAAGAACCTAAAAGTTTTAAATTACTTTATAATGATTACCTTGAGAGGTGTTTCTAGATACATGACTTTTCTGGAAGTTGTTCACTAATTATCCACGGAGTAAAATTAATTGGGAGCAGAAGGAGAGGGAATAATGTTTTTTTAAAAATTAATTTCCGGGAGTGCCTCTCGAAAGAAGATCCGGATCACTGAACACTTTTCGTTTTCTTTCAAGTTTCAGATTCGTACAATAATTAATAGTTCAGATAAATTAAGCAGTGTCGCTTGTTATTCAAATATACACTGAATCATTTTAATCATATCTAATCTGGGTTCTTGAGAAATGAATTAAGAGACTCTGAAGTTACTCATTAAAAAGTACAAATTTTGATACCTGGTGTTAATAATGAGCTAGCTTGAATCATTTTATCCCTTTAAAGTAATGTTTGCTTTTCTGTTAAAATAAAATCATTCAAGGCCTAGAGAAGTTAAGCATTTGAAACAAAATGATGAAGGCGTTACCTTATGTTTTTTAAAGAAATGTTTAATTTTAACAAAAAAAATATTTATAGACAAAATCGACTTTAAATATATATATATGTTCTAAATTAGTTTTATTTCTTGATAACAAATATAATTAAAAAAATATTTAAATTATAAAATAAATAAAACGGGCTTAATACACCGTCAGCAAATACATACTGATTATAATTTAGGTCGATGGAAGGTATCACTAATCGATAAATTTTTAAAAATGTAAGAATTCATTTCAAACCTACATACACCACGTAGCGCAAACATCCACGCACGTGAAATACCTGAGGATGCTTCTCTCAATAATCCTGGAACACCCAGCAAAATTATTCTATTTTTCCAGGAATATATTCCATTAATCTAATATATTAGCAATGTACCAGGTGGTTATAACTAAACTTCCCCTATAAATGGCATCCTATAGCGCAAACAGGTGAACGGAATGCAACGAAATTTTGTTTATAGATTCTACGCGAGATGCAGGGCCGTGGGTAGCCTAGTGGTTAGAGCATCGGACTCTAGACCGTTAGGCCTATGTATTATGCACGATGCCACTAAATGCCCTCTGAGAGCACACGGAGAATGTGCTCGTTAAATCAGTTAGTCCAAATGGTGTCGCCATCTATCGTGTTGTGTGAGCAAAATCGTACTTTAAGGGGGCTCAAAGCTTAGGCTAACGACAGGCGTAGATCTAGCCTGCTGCCATGATGAATTTTGTGGGCTTCGATCTGACTACGTCAGATAGGTGGCATAAGTAGCAACACACGAGATTCGCTCACGGAATTTCAAAAAGAAAAATTTAGGGAACTTTTGAAAAAAATTGCCTTTTTGGGGAAAACATGAAATTTAATTAAATAAATGACCGAAACGGAATACAGAAACAATATTAACTATCCAGAACAACAATTAAGAGTAATAAAATGTAAAACTAAGATAAAGCTGCCAGTTGTAGGAGAAAAATATCGAGATTTGCATGCTTGGGAAGAAGAAGAAGAAGCTTTATGCAAAGCAGGTTAGGGTATAAAACGTTTACAGACTTTGTCACGTCCAACTCAATGTCTCGAGCGGTCGCTTTAGTTAAGCGTGCGTTATTGGTGAAGCTGTTTTAGGAAAATAAGGTGGATGTTTCTGCTGCAGTTGATGAATTTTGTCATAGAAAGAAATTACGGCTTAGACCTATGTCTACTAAAGGTATCCGGGTAACATGATAACATATAATATAATAGTATAATGACAATCCGGGTATAATGATTAACAGATTTGAAGAGACGAGAAAATTAGGAGTTCAACGCGGAAGAGGCCGTAAACGCGTATCACACCAGTACTTGTTGATGCCGTCAAGACAGCTGTTGACGCACAGACATCAGAATTAAGGAGCAATATATATATCACTCTTGCAGTTTCTCGACAAACAAACTATTCATACAGCACTGGTGGAAATGTACTCAGAAACATGATGCACTACTTCCCATACAAGACCCGCTATACCCAGGAGCTACAAATCACAATCGCAGTCAGTTTTCTCAATGGAATGAATGTTGATCTGTCATGGAATATTGTGGAGTGACGATGCTCATTTCTACCCCAATGGGACAGTCAACACACAGAATTGCGACATTTGTGCTAAGAAAAATCCACAAATCCACACAGAAATTCCCCTACAATCTCCAAAGATCGCTCTCAGGTGTGGATTCATGGCGCATTCATCCTTGGGCCATTTTTCTTTGAGAAACCCAGTGAACGTGGGTCTGTCACATGTTCCGTTGGTACCATGGCATACTGCAGATGTTTATCGGCTGCAACCACAGCAAAGGCGGGTCCTTACATCGACAATTTCCATGCAGGATGTGCGCCCCCACATATCCATGAGTCCGTGAAGGTGCTATTGCTCCAACAATTCACAGATAAACGTGTTATTGGTCCCTCATTTCCTAATACCACGCCACCACGTTCGCCGTATTTAACTCCACGTTATTTCTGATTATGGGGCTATTTAAAAAGTCTGGTGTATCCTGGAAGTGTTGCGACTTTGACACTATAACTATTTATGTGCGAAGTCTCACAACTGATCAATTACGATCTGCAGTTGAACACACTGTCCATCGTTTTGAAATTTTGCAGTTGAAGGAGGTTGGTCACTTAGAGCACATCGCCCTGAACAACTGCTCCTCTGGGGCAATTTCGACCTAATCTGTTCTTTTTCTGCAAACTGAAATGTTTTTTTTCTCACTCTTAACTTTACTTAATGTTGTGGTTGGATGACAAGGTGATATGAAACTAGTAAAAATGTTAATATTGTTTCTCTATTCCGTTTTGGTCGTTTATTGTATTAAAATTAATGTTTTTCCCCAAAAAAAAGATTTTTTTTCGAAAATCTCCTAATTTTTTTTTCAAAACTCCGTGAGCGCATTTCGTGTACAGCCCATATACAAAATTGCGTTGCATTCCGTCCATCCGCTTGCGCTGTAGGAGGTCGCTTACAGGGGAAGTTTAACTGTAACCACCTGGTATTTCATGAATCTATAACGTGTGTGACATATACGATTCAAATAATTGTTTTTAACATATTGTATTGTCTCATTATAATAATAGTGCATTTCTTGGGTACTATTTTTTACATTTATTTCACAACACTGCTTTATTTTTAGTTAGGATTTCGGAAATTTCCTCTTAATTTTACCTAATGTGTTTATAAGATTTACATCTAGTTTGGCTTTGCTTTATACAAAGTACTTTGTAATCGTTATAATTTTTTTTATTTAAACAGTTTTAAATGAAATTCAAACTGTGTTTGGAAAAAAAGAAAATTTTAAACTACAGAAAAAAGTTAAAAATATCATTTTTTTCAATGTGGTCAGAAATTAGTTTTTCAACTAATATGATACATTAAAGAAAAATATATTAAAAGCTATGCGTCTTATGTTAAAATAAATGTTTCTTCCGTTTTTTACACAAAATAATAGAAATAGTTTTTTTTATTTCCTGTGAGTATATTAAAGTACATATTTATTACGTAGATTGTGGATTTTATGCTAACATCCTCAAAGGTTAAATTGTTCTTAAAGAACGATAAAAGTTTATTGTGGAAAAACAATCCCTAAAATACAGGATACATCACTAAAAATTGCTTAATAAATTCCATAAAGTTTCCACACTTTCTGCAGCACTCAAACTCAACTATCAGTGTTAAAAAATACTAGTTATAAAAGTAAAGATTATCCACAAACACACACAATTTCTCTGCGCGCGACTATTTTCCCGCTCTTTCTCGAAAAATCAGCTTACGTCAGAGATAGTGATGTTAATAATTTTCCCCAGAAATTTTCAGAAACATCCATATCATGACCAAGTCACTAAAAATACCAACTTGGATGTACCACCAAGAATTCACTAAATTTCTATTTAAACGCCATTATAATGTAAATGAAAGCGTTGCTTACGAATATTACAAATTTTATCAGAAAAATACATACAACAGAAAGTAATATTAACGTCCAGAGATGAACTCTTTTCACTACTTTAGGCATTAATTGCACACAATTCGTAAAAATATTCTACTTTTCAGTCTAAAGCATTCAATGAAATAATAACTCTTGAACATTAATTTCTGCTAATACATTCCTTAACTTTTTGACTAGTTTTAGTTTAATTAACAATGCATTGGGTAATTGTAACATGTTATGATGGAAAAACAGTTTGTATTTTTTCCCCAAATAATTATAACATAGTTTTTTCATGCCTCAACTGTTAAAATTAGCATACAACGTTACTTGATGGATTAGACATTAATTTTTCAAAGCAGAAGAGGCCAAATATTCCAATCAATATTTTTAGTAGTATTAAACCTTGACACTGAAGCTGTTAGATCACTTGAGCTGTGTTGTTAATTTAGAAGCTTGATTTTTTTATACATTACAATATATATCTTATTTCTTCACATATATATTTTTGAATTATTGTGCATTTGTGTGTGAATTCGACATACTCAAACATCAACACATTCTCTGTCCAAAAAACACTGGGCTTAGTATAAATATGTTTTTAAAGTAAGAATTGTTCTTGAATTGTTATATATTTGAATTCAATTATGGTTAAAACTTCAGAATGTATGAAATCAAATAAAATCTTTGACTACTATAAATAAATTGCTTAACACTTTTATGGAGTTTTCCCACAAACTGTGGTTCAGTTATCCATTTGATTCAACGAAATGTGTTTGTATTCTTTATTTTCAATATTTAACGTACAACAAAGCAAATAAAATAACGTAACATACTTTATATTTTTTAAAAAACACCAAAAGAAGAAATAAATTTGATTATGAGCAGGCGCTTCATTTGCTGAAATCAGGTTTCCCGGCCTTTAAAAAAATACAATGTAAGTCACATTTCTTCGAAAACAAATATAATTTCATTTTTGAGTAAATTTGTGCCTGAAAAATGAAACAAAAAAGCTGCATCGGCAATTTTTAGGATTTTTCCTAAAGGATATTGTCAGTAGCATTTTGATTGAAAAAAATATTTTTAAAAAAAAGAGAGTGTGGGAATTTATTTTTTTAAATATTTATTTAAACATATTTTTTTCTTTGTAAGATTACATTAAATTTTTGGACAAAGAAATTAA
>BMAO01034455.1:0-68560 GCA_019973975.1 Trichonephila clavata | reverse complement strand
GAACCTCTCACTTATTCGAAGTATATGCTCAGCCCCTAGAAAAATCTTAATATTTTGAACTAAAACAATACGTTTTGGAACACTCAATATTTCGAAGTAAAATCTGTGGCTGACCAGACTACAACACGCAATAGTTCGACAATTCGTACACTTACTATCTACAGTCCTATAGCAAACAGGTTGGAGCTTACGTGTTTTGTGTTGTATTGTCTCTGCGTGTCTCCCTTGTAACGTAGACCCTTTGATGACAATCAGTCTTCTACCCCTTCTTTGTGTTTCCCGGTTTCTCAGGCGACAAGACACTTTTATTGCTTTCCTTCTTCAAGTGGACAGTTCCGGCATCACCTGTTGTCAGCCGTCCATATCTTTCGTTTAACGCGTGGCATTACTACTCATGTGTTCAGAAAGTGTGGTCCGCTATTGTGATGCGTAAGATTGTGTTTTTTGCGTTGGACTGACATAACTATTTATGGCTCATCTGTGTGACTTATAACATGAGCCACCAAATGGGGCATGGGCGGCACTGGCCTTGAAGAACCAATGGTGTTGGCATAGTGTCTGAGAGAACCGGGTGTGGAACGATTTAATTTCCAATGAGGAATGGAAGAGTTTTGGTGTTGCGTGTGAAGGAGAATTACTATATAAATTATTATTTTAATTCCTGACTTTTGACTTCTGTATAACATTTATACTGTATGATATATACTTTTTAAAACTATTTTAAATTAATTTTATACATATGTACAGTTTTTGTTTTATTACATAGTTTAAAATTTAAATGAGTTACAAAAAATTCAGGATTTTTTTTTCTTACCCTTTGGATAATTCGAAGTTTTTCATTGGTCCTTTCAACTTCGAATTATCGAGAGTCAACTGTAATAAAATCAAACTGCATACAAACTCGGTAAAAGCTATACAACTATTTTAAAATAAAGATAATTAACGTAAATATAATACAAACAACGTTTTCTTATTTTTAATTTTGTTTATAAGTAAGTCATATTTATGACAAGTGTACCTCTGAATGGTACTTATATGTGAATAAGCTAATTATCATTTAGTATTTTTAAGCACTTGTTGGTCAAGGAAAAAAATAGGTTTTGGAAAAGAAACTAGAAACAAATTATGAAAATTAAAATTTATGCTTAATACATATACTTGAGAATGTGTTTTATTTTCGATACGGTATTATGAGACACAAGGGGAAAAAAAGATATGTGTCAGTAAAATTCAAATTTATTTTGATTCTTTTTAATACCTTTGTTGCTTTGCTTGGATATACACACAAGTCTCTATTTTATACGTTCTTTTTTTACGCAATTTGGAAATAACACGCTTCAGCAATATGCTTTTCTCACTATTTTTTTGTCCAAGCATGATGGCTGTCTTTCTTCAACCATACCTGTAGTTGAGGGAACAATGGCTACTTTTCCGTTGCGCAAATGTCACCAATTGTGAACCAAACGCAAGCCAAATAGCCCAGCGAAGTGAATGACATAACAGTCAACGGTGAATAAAAGTCGAAACGTACAACTATAAACAAATATTTATCCGACTACACTAAATTTGTGAATTTTGCCAAAAATTGACAAAAGATTTTATTTTATAGGCAATTTATATTAGCTTTATGAAAGTACCAAATTCGTTACTTTCCGTTTTCTAGAACAAAAACTACAAGTGTTTTAGTACTTTAAGCAAAATGTCATACTTTAAAAACACATTTTACTCGAAATGAATTTTTTTGAAAATGCTCAAACAACGATTGCTAAAATGTTTCGAAAATAAATAACTGAAATTTTTTGTGTATGCCCTGTATATAAGCAGAAGTGTTTTAACCTTCAGATTCAACAATCACTGTTTTTTTTTTACAAAATTTACAGTCCCCTATATTAAAATAATCACTGTCTTTTTTATTTTAAAGCAATTCATGTAATAACTACGATAAAGTACTCTAGTTTTTGTAAAAAATTAAAATATCTCTTATACTGAAAGTCATTTGCAAAATGAATAACATAGCAACGTATCAGAATTGAAAAAATGAAGATTTGTTCATAAACTGTTGTACAGAATGGGGCGCGTTTATGTTATTTTTTGTAAATTTTTACCCATTTTTCCCCATTTTAGTAATAATTATTTCTTTTCCGCTTCTTAATTTTAGCCTACTTTTCTTAAAATGTACTAAACAAATCTAAAAACAATAAAAAAGTCTTCATGTCTCTATTTTTTTCTTTTAAAGTTGTCGCAAGTAGTCGGATACCTTAATAGTAAGCAAAACAAGTTCAACTCTGAACAAATATTAATGGCTGTGCAAAATACTGTAAACAAAACAGTTGTACCCCAAAAAAATGCTCATAATTAATGGTTTTTCCAGAATACGGTGATGTCCTTGAGAATTTGTTCAAATGGATCGTTTATTCCTCGTCTCCACATAAATTCAGTGAGGAATTTTCATCATTTTTTAAAATAAAAATTAAGACGTGGACGAAAGAAAAAAAAGAAAAAGGTGCTTTGTTTTGAAAGAATTCAAAGAATAGAGCACATGGACCCAAACGAACATTCCCTTTATGGTTGTAAGAATTTGGCGGAACTCTATATTTGGCGATTTTTCGCTTGTGCCCGGCTAATGGAAAATTACCGAACATTGTTGAGAACAGCGCTGTTTTGCACGTCTGTAGGTATGGTAAGAAATATCAATGAGATATCTCTTAGCATTCCTAAAGAGGTCGAAGATTTCCTCAAAACCACCATATATATTTTCTAAGGGTTCCATTACTCGACTAATTTTGATGATACATAGTATTAATAAAAGGTTTGAATTTGAGTAGTGTTAGTCGTTGCGAATAAAAACTACTACTTACACCTAAACGCAAATTTTACGAAGCAAATACATAAGTAGCAATTAGTTTTGCACAAAACATCTTTAAAATATTAAGGTATGTAATTAGCCAAAATTCGCCGTTTTGGTGAAATTTTTCGAAATTTCATTTAAGCTTTTATTTTATAGCTCATACATTTAAGATTCCAAAACACACTCTATTTTTATTTCTACGATATTTAGAAGCAAATTTATAGCATAATTAGCAAACCGGAAATGGAGTTTTCAAAACCGGGAGTGGATCCATATACACTATATTTTTAAGATATTGAATTGAAATTTTCAGAACACGTTTTATTTAGTTATATCTATGTTAGCAATCAAAATCTAATCTCTGTGTATATATTTATGTACTTTGTTGTTTTTTATGGAAAAAAAACATTAATTTTTTTAAAAATTGTGTTTTTACTTAAAATTTGGCATATTTAAAAAACTTTCAAAAATATTACATATTTTTTAATTCCTAACACATACTAAGTTGTTATTCACGTACTGTATAAATATTATTTGAAAACACTTATTAAAATTTTGGGTAACTGCAATTTTTCTTCAAAATTTCACTAAAAACGACAACTGTTATAGTCTAGAAAAGAGCAAAAGGTTTAAAAAAGCCCAAATTAGTTAAACATGAAGCTAAGGAGATCTTGACCTGTAAATATGTTGAATTTAAAAAATTTACAATTAGTAGAAAATTTTTTATACTGTATTAAAATCTTTAAATGCATTTTCTGAGAAACTGTCTTTTAATTTTTTGCTTCATGATAAAGTTCATTATACGATTTCTTTTTAAGATATTGAATCGAAATTTTCAGAAAATGTTTTATTTAGTTTTATCTCCATTATACAATATGTTATAATCTCTTTATATATATTTATGTATTTTATTGCACTTTTTGTGAGAAAATAACGTTAGTTGTTTGTAAAAAATTGAGTTCTAGCAGAAAAAAGGACATGTCAAAATCTTCTAAAATTATTACAAATTTTATAGCTCTAAGCACAGATAATGATATTATATATATATTTGTACTGTATAAATATTATTCGAATATATTAATTAGAATTTTTAATACAAGCCTTACCGTAACTGCAATTTCTCACTAAAATTTCACTCAAAAATCCCTATATATCCAAAATTATTTTTTAATTTTGTGGAAAATGCACTTGAATTCCTATATTTATGCGCAACTTCAAATAAAAAAGTGCTTATTTTGTTGAAAATTTATATATTTAAAAAAAAAAAAGTGCTCCAAAAGTAGTCAATGAAAAATATTTCAAGACATTTTCTTCCTTATGAAATCTGAGAAACGCTGAAGATCATGATGTAAATCATCACTAAGTCTTTTTACCGAGAATGAAATTCAGTTGTCATAAGGCTGAAGACTAAGAGATTCGGTGAGGGAATTTGTGAAAGTCTGGTGAAGAAATATTTACTTTACCTCCTGTTAATGAAATCGGAGATACGTTTAATTTTAAAGTTGTTGTTCTATACTTCATTCCTGACAATTAAGTACACCTTAGTGATTTTCTGTGGGTTAGGATTCTGAAAAATGGGCAATCTTTTCATGTGAGGTTCATGTTTCAGTTGGGCAATATAGCAGTATTGATGTAACGACTGTCTTATACAGCAAAATATTATACCTGATCTCAAACTTTCGAGAAATTAAGCTATTGAACCTTTAGCTCATTTCAGTCGCTGTTAACTGATCTAACAGGATGTATTGGACGAATGATAATTTTGTGTCTCAATCAATCTTAAGGGGTCACAGTACGATTCAATTGACAAATATGGTCAAAAAATCAAATCTAATTTTTTAGCCTAAATTATTTTTTATATACTTTTCTACAAAACCTGAAAGCTATAAGTTTAAAAAACCCAGAGTTGCGATTACTTTTACGTTTGTTTTTATTCACATCAGAATGGCAAATCAGAACTTTATAAACAGACTTATCTTGGAAAGATAAAATAACTAGATTGTCTTCATTTAAAATCCTAAAGCTTTTTTCTGTTATGCTTAATACTTGGAAATTTTTTTCACTTTTTGCTAATAGTATATAGAACAAAAGTTGGTATGCATTTTTCAATCAAAGCAATACTTATTTCTTAAAAAATAATTGAAATTAAAATGTACTAAACTAATTAAGTGGTCCTGTCTACCATATCTTTCTTTCAAAAGATTTAAACATGAGAGATTTATAGTTATCTTCGGTAAGGGCAAAACCGGAAACAATTTTAGAAGCTTCACCCGATAAAAAGGATTTTAAATAAATAAATTTATCAACATTATTTAAGGATTCATTAGCATCAATTGCATTCGTGAAGCTATTGATAAATTCAAGATAAGTGCTGGAATCACCAATAAAATTAGGAATTCTAAGTTTTGGCAAATTAAGAGACAATGCAGGATTATTAGTTCTTACATTGGACTCATTTGCACCTTTAGAATTTACAGCTGGTTTGTTTAGATGCTTTTTATTTATTTTACTTTTAATTTTATATATTTTACTTCATTTATATTCTCTTCATATTCAAGAGAACCTTTTCTATTTCTGCTTCAAATAATTCTTCATCCGAGAGTAAATCTTCTACTTCTTTATTAAGAGTTTGAAGCTCTATTAGCTTGGCATCTAAGTTAAGTAAATATTCAAAAAGTTGTTCTTGGTTAGTTTCGTTCTGGCTATCGAAATTTTCCAAGAATGATTTCACTTTATTCACAAACTTTGTAGAAGCAGAATGAACAACTTTTCTCTTTTTGCTCTAACTTTATTAATAGCTTCCATTTTTAAATAAAGCAAAACCTACAGTACCTTTAAAAGTCCGCGAAGACGGTAATCTAATAATAATCTAAACTGTTTTGCACAAACACAAAACCGCACACACAATTTAAATAGCCAAGATTTTTTCCGGGTTTTTAAGGTACCAATGTGGTGCATACCGGTTGCGTGTGTGTGGTGTTATCAAATATTAATAATAATATTCTGGGGTCCTAGAATGTCTTTTCCAGGATTTATTGGTAACAATAAATTTCAACAATAAACTTAACAATCTGTAACAAATTAAACCATTACATTAATTAGACTGAAACTAAAGAGAATTCTAGTATTCAAGGTAAAAATGCTAGTAAACAACGGCAATCTAGTACGCCGAAGCCAAGAATTACTAGAAAACATCAGCACATCTAGTTATGCTGAAGCCAAGTTTAAGATTCCAACTGAGACAGAATCCGCTACATATAGTTTCTATCGAGATAGACCACGGGGTTCTGAGCGGGGTGTCAACTACGCTCCACCCATTCAGACCCCCGGTCCCTAATTTACAACAGTAGTAGATATAAATGATGTTCATGTATTGACACAGGCATGTTCTTTTTTCAGAGTTATTTCATATAGGAAATATCAGAGTAGTGATAACTGGTCGTTTTATCAGAATTTTGAATTCAAGTATGCAAACGTGCATGCAATGGGTCACAATAGCACCGGATATCAGTTTGTTTGGTGGAAATACATGTCTGTGGACAGGGACGTCTTAAGACTTTTTTAGGCCTGGGCCCAAAGAAATCTTAAGACTGTTGGAGGCACTGGTCCCAATATAAAAGTAGGCCCTACCTGTGATCTTTAAAATTAGACAGTGTATAGCACGCCTTGACAAACTGATGTGAATAAAAATGATTTGTGTGAATGAGTGGCGTCATGGCGCCACGTTTTTATAACTGTGAAGAGATTATGTGACGTCATTATGTTCTGTATATAAAAAGGGTAAAGTAATCACGAGTGCTCTTCAGCAGTTCAAAATAAACTCAGTTTACTTTAATTTACTGTCTGAAGACTGAATTATTTTCAACAACACCCGGCATCTGATGGATGTAGCTCGCAGAATTTTAGAAATGATTTTGATCTATTCACAAATACTGGTACATACGGCTAATTTGAAGCAAATAAATGTGCCCGACTCCTTATCTTACAAATCGGCTCGATCGATGGCTAAATTTCAACTAAATGAGTTGAATGATTGTTTATAGTATGAAACCTAGACCTAGATATGGACAAGGGTCATCACAAAATAATACAGTCTTGCCACTTTTATCAGTTGACATACAGTTTAAAATTCCCAGTTTTTCGGAGAATAATATTTGACCACTAAAATTATCCGGATCATGATCCAACATAGACTGAGTAGAGAACAAAACGAGGCCCTGGGCCTGGACCCAGTTGGCCCATGCGTCAAGATGTCCCTGACTACGAACTGAGATGTTCGAGATTGATGGATAGTATGCAGACTGTGTTCTAATGACTAAAACTATGAGGACTAACTTAAGATGAAAAAAATGATTTATTTTTAATGTATTTTGAATTATTTGATACTAAAAGATAAATTGATATTATTATGCTTGTGGCTATTATTATGTTTGAAAAATGAAAAAAAAAAAAGTTTTTCTTTTTAAGGTAGTTATGTACGTAAGTATACATATTCCGTATTTATTTTATTAAGTTATAATAAATATTGTAGACATTTTTTTAGCTCACCATACCAACGCCATTGAATACACTGTCACTCCTTGAAAATATAAGAAGCCCGTATCCTGGAAAAGTTTGCCCACCTTTGCTCCAAATGGTCAAAGTAATATTTTTGTTCTAATTTTTCCTACCAGTATGATAGAAGAGATAATTATGATATAAGCAATTATTTTTCTTTTTTAGGTATAGAGTCCTTGTAGCTCTCGGTTTTGAATTAGGACAGCATTTACTTATATTGTCCAATGTAACCGAAAGAATTATGACTAAATGTGGTTTCAAACGCAGTTATTATGTAAGCTTTGAAAAATGCTTTTTATATTTTCATTTGCAATATCTTCCCCTTAAGACGTACACTGTATTGGGAATTTCCTATTATACGTAGAATTTGCTGCAGTTCATAAAATGGGAATTTTAGTATTATATTTCTTCGGATCTATGACGCGCTTTTTTTCTCAGTGTAAATGCTACTGAATATCAGGTGCTGCTTAGAATTGAGGGTGAAAAACTTGCTCGATGAGGGAAATAGAACATGATACTGATACTTAGAATGGGCGTTCTGTGGGCATCCTGATTGTGAAACTGTCCTCAATCCCATATCTGGTGGTCTGTGATGTTGGGCATGGCGAAAGTGGAGGCTTTTCATTCTGCTGAGAGGCATGGTGATCATTGGCTGAGACGATTAGATTCGGGAGGCGTGCCTATGCTTCTTCTTCATGATGGAGTGGAATGTATTTTGGCATGGATGAGAGCTTAGAGACTGCAAGAAAATGCAGTTTCTAGTATGTATTTAAAAAAAATTAATACTGTAAAATGAATTATATAATTATTCTTTTCTTATTAGTTCTCATTTGAAATTTTTTTTCTTTCATTTCGTAAACATCGGATATTATTAAACCATTCAACACTATTTTTTATTTGAAAAAAAATGTGTTGAGGACTTGGGGTGCGGCTTAGAATCAATGGTGGCTTAGATTCGAAACCGTAATAAGCGAAAAATAAGATGTCCTCTCCAGGGCCGATCCTAAGGTGTCGGCCGCCCGCGTGCGAAGACCTAATATGCCGCCCCTCTAGAGAATTTTTTTCATATTTTGATAAATACTTATATTTACTTACTTATTATAATACTTATATATTTAATTACTTATTTAATAGTTATATATTGAGGCTATAAATTCATCTACCTGTATAAGAGTAAAAAGTAAAACATTAATAAAAATGCAAAAATTTGAAGTGCAAAACTTTATTTTTTGGTCAGCTAATGGGTTATGATCTTGACAAAATACTTTAACAAATTATTAATAAATATTACCTTTGAAATAATAATAGACATTTTACTACTAGAAAAGCAAAACAACAGTATTTACTCAAAAAATATAATCTAATAAAAATATTCAGTCCTACAAAGACTACTTAATAATTAATTATAAAATAACTTTTCTGGATTTCGGAGAAACAAATTTGTCAATAATTTTGGTGAAATCAATTTTTTCAGAGATTTCGGATTTTATGGAGAATGGTGTCCACATCTGAAAGCCTTTCTTGTGTAGTGTTACTAAAATCTCCTAGAAAAAATTCTAAAATATATACCCTACCATCAGTATTACTCACACATCTAATAAAAAACTTTATTTGTTCTTTGTGACTAATATCTGATGTAGTGTCAAGAATTTATAGTGTAATATTTTTTTTTTTTTAATAATACGTGTTATCTCATTACGAATAGGGCCGTGGTAGCCTTGTGGCCAAAGTAACGGACTCGTGACAGGCATGTCATGAGTTCGAGCCTAGTGCCGCTGAAGACCCGTCGTGTAGGGGCGCGATGCACGTAAAATCTGTCGAGAGCTCTAACGTCCTCCCGTTTGCCGTAGTTCGGAGGGAAGGTGCCCGCTCTGGTGTCGTTCTCGTCATTTGACCATGGTTTAAAATTATGAGGTTCTTCTCCAAAAAGTCCTCGTGTAGTTGAACAGTGCGACATTAATATTCCCTCACTCACTCATTGCAAATAGATTCGGCAAAAATAGTAATTATTTCATTTTGAAAATGCTGCCCTAAGTAGTGTGGAATACGCGTTTTGTTATTTTTGCAAACTGTGGATCGAATCTGTGGCTAATATCTAAACTGTCTTTAAAAAATTACCATTATCTCAACTTCAAACTAGTTCCTCTGAATGCCAAATTTTGACTGGCTTAAAATTGTACTTCAGCAATCATTCTTTCAATGTGTGATGGCACGTCATCGCTTTTTCTCTCGATTGTATAAATTTTGTGGTTCCGCGTCAATGGAACAATTTTATTCCAGCCTTGTCTTTAATTCGCCCCACGAACTTATACACTTTACATGTTTTAGAGTATTTTCATGTTATAATAATAGTAAAAAAATTCATTGTACTTCTCATTCCAATAAAATTCTGTCTTTTAGCTTCCTCAAAATATAACATTTCGGGATATTTTCGATTCTACCAAATTTATCTCTCTTTAAATTGAAAAAGAAAGTAAACATTGAAATAACTAACCTATTATTAACCTAATTCCCAAACTTAAAATATCCCCAAAATTTTTTTAAGAAATGCATTTTTGATGCTTCGATCAGCAATAACACAATTACTTATAAGAATATATTTATAATTGCAATACAAAAACAAATTTCTCTTCAAGTGTAAAAGAGAGAGAGGGGGTGGGGAGAAACCATCTAAAAACACATGTGTTATATTGACTTAACACATGAAGATTCAGAAGAAAAAAAATTACAATAAACGAGACAAATAAATCGCATTTTTTTAAATATTGGGAACAGTAATGAAGGATGTGCATGTCTCGTTATGGAAGTGGAAGCTGTCTTATGAAAAAAAATTAGCATCTGTAAAGGCATCATTCCCCTGAAATCCATTAATGATTGGAAATCAAAATGAACACAAGCCATAATCAAAACAAGTATAATAATATTAATCCTTTTATTAGTCTCGCAAAACCAAGGAAGGAAATGTACATATATAAAGTATTGGAGCCAAGGCGAGGAAGATGAGATATTTAATATTTTATTATAAGTAGAGTCACTTACGTTTGGAAATAATCGACTTCTAGTTGATTTGATTCTAATATCTTACTGACTAAACCATCAAATATCAATTTTAAATATTAATTAATTGATCGACGAATCACTCTCGTCTAGCTTTCAATAACTGTACGTTATATAAAAAATCACAAACTTCTATCATTTAACTCCTAACATCTCTCTCTTTCTCGGATCTAAAAGTTAATGCTTAAGTATACGACATGATTTACATAGATCGCATCTTCTTCTTCGGGAGAAAGTTTTCAATTGAATAATATTTAAAATAATAGAATTTCTCCAAGAGGATTAGTCATAGGTACGCGAATATATCCTTTACACTTTACTTAATATTATTTCGATTCGATTTAATCCAAAGATGAAATTTTACACATACCATGTACTCTTAACTATAGCTATAGATATGTAAATACAAAATAATTTCATTGGCATTAAAAATAGCTAGTTTTCATTTAATTCAGTAATCCTTGCAGTTAAAATCGCTATGCACTTATGTGAATTTATTTATTACACATAAATGTACTCATATATATTAACAAAATAGATTTTTAAACTAGATATATTATTTTTATAGTCCACTTTTTCATGAAGAAAAATACAATAAAATGTTACTTAATACTTTATCTTAATAGGGTAAAAATATAATAGTACCTTCAGTCGCCTAACCGTGAATATTAAGCACCTGCAAAGTCAGGTTTTGGGACCAAAGCGTACTTGAGGTCCGTTAGGCTTTAGACCCCCCACCCTCGCAATGCGGGGTGTATTTTATACCATTGAGTAGCTTCCAATAAGGAACCTTGCGTTTGATACAATATGTCCTAGAGCCAGAAATTTAAGCCCACCAGACCAGACATTGGGTATTTTGTCATTTAATACTAAACAGATTAATTTAATTAAAAATTCAAGCCTTATTAGTCTTTAAATAAATGATATACAATGATTGGTCACAGGTTTTTTAAAATTTCAAACTCATTAAAAATGAAAATTCTTAATAGAATCTTTGAAAGTTTGTGCATTGCGTCAACCTAATCTAGCATTTTTATTTCTTACGTAAACCTAAAGAAAAAGCGCCCCCACTAGTTCCAATCATTTTATTACATATTCTGTTTTGTCTCAAAATCGAAGCGTGGAACAGACAATATTGCAATTTTTTACTCCTCTGTTTAATTATATTGATTTATCAGGATAGCTTTATATTTAATTTATTTAAAGAGAAACCCAAACTTGTCTTTGAAACCTTAAAATTTTACAAAAAGAAATAAGAAACTTTTTTAGTGTCACTTATATAAATAGAATGTCCCTTAATAAGAGGTAAATACATAAGGTCCATATTCAAAGAGACTGTTAGCAACATTAATTGTGTCTTATTCGGAGGTGTGCCTTACAGGAGGAATTTGTATATTACAATAAGTTTTAAAAAATGCAAATTAATTCGAACTTAAAAACATAATTATCTTTTGCTATTTCAAACGAGCTAAATGTAAGAGATTGAATTGTGCCAATTTTAGCTGGCAAACATATAAAGTTAGAATTCAAGAAAAAGCATATCCAGTTTCATGTTTAACATACACACTAGACTCAAACCATCCAAGGATCATCACATAAGAAAACTAACTTAAACGCACAAAGTACAGAATAAGAAAATAAGATACATGAAATGAAATACCAGATTCACATTGCTGGATACAAATATATAACTGGAAATTGCAAAAAAGATAAATCAAATATATATTTAAAAATAAATTCTGTAAAAAAGCCAGTCAGATATTTAAATGGGCATGTAAATAAAGTAATTTTTAGAGATGTATTTATAAATTAGAAAAGTGAACAATAGCTTTTTAACAAACATTATTTTTAACTCTACATAAAAGCAGAATTTTAAGGAACTGCAATTTGCCGAACGCAGACTTAAAAAATATTGTTTTGTCCACATTTGTCACCCTTAATATAGTAATATCATATACAAAAGATAATCGTTTGTACCTGTGTCCCGAGGTCGAGGGCCCATATACTTGCTACAACATATTACCACATATAGTGTAATTTTTAAAAGAGATTCGTTACAAATTTTACTAGAAGTACTAGTCATTTAAATTCAGTCTAAAATAAAATTCCAGGTATTTAAAAAAGGTACCAGGTTTCCAAAGTATAAATAATAATACTTTAAAAAATATTTTCATACCAATTTTTTCACAACGAAAAAAAGGTATTTTTCAAATTTGGTCCAAATGCCTCTCCTAAAAATTTGCCGCCTCGAATATGGGTCCAGTTTCCCCGGCCCTAGAGCCGCCCTGCTACTAATATAGAGACAAAAGTAAAGACGTTAAGGGGCTTAGCCAATTAGATCATACGAAATTACTCTCCAACTAGGAGTATACATGTAAGCGGGCAGATATATATAGATCAGGATTGGCTTTTAATTTTGTTTTCTTTTATTTCTGCTTTTCAGTGCTATGTTGTGAATTTCTTGATTCGCCTGTTTGATTGTATGACATCTGGTTACAATTAGGACTTAAAAAAACCGCATAAAACTAGCATTTTTTAACAAAGTACTTAAGCACCATTAAGTTCCTACAACATAAAATTAAATTTAGAACTTCGCTAACATTGATAATATTATGTTAATATCGAAGTGTTTTTCAAACAGGCATTGTAATGAAATTCATTTACTCAAAAGATGCTACAAATTTTTTTTCTTATAACTTAATACCAAATAAAACAACTAGAAACTAGTAGTTAACTCACTAAAAAGGAAAACGAGTATTGTTTATAAGCTTTGTAAAACCATAGGCAAAAAGTTATTAAATTTAAACATTATTACATTAACCAAATTAGATATTTTCGTAAAGCAACTTTCGCAAAAATCTTTTTTGAGACGCCTTTATTAAGCATCGATCCACAGTGCGCTGCCATGCCACTATTAAACAGAACAAAACAAAAAAACAACCTTTTTTAATGCTGTATTGTCTGCTCCATTACGAATTTTTTCTATCAAATGAAAGATGTTTGCAACTCGTAGACATTTATGGACAATCGGCCAACACACTTTGCACTAACATTCTACTTTTCTTAAACTATGCTGTATTGTTGGGACTTGGATTTTTCAATATAACTATTCGAAATTCAGGATATTTATTCGATTTATTATGTTTTATTTTTTGATAAATTCGTAAAAAGTTTTGTTTGATTGATAGAACCATATACGGCCTGCGGGCCGCTCCTTGGCTTGGCCGCCCGCGTGCGGTGCATGCGCTGCACACCTGCTAGGATCTGCCCTGGTCCTCTCTCAAAAACTTATAGTGGCCGCGGTAGCCAAGTGGTCTAGGCATCGGATCGTGGTTAGCATGTCATGAGTTCGGTCCCAGTACCACTGAAGACCCGCCGTGTAGGCGATTTTCTTTGCATATTTGACTTGAGCATGTTCCGAAACGTGTAGATACCGAATTTCACTGGAATATTCCCAGTGGTTTTCTTTCCACCACCACTTGAACACTTGCAGTTTAATTATGGCCACTGTGGCGTCGTGGACTCGGTTGCAGGTGGACGCTAAGCTAATTATTAAAAAATACTTTTTATTGTGATCTAAATAACTGTTTATTTGAGGTACAACATTCAGAAGATCACTGGAAAGAGAAAAAGAAATCAGTTATACAGGTGTTCTTTCTATTCAGCCAGATAGTTGCATGGGTGTCCACTCCTCGTGTCTTCTTTATTCGCACGTCGGATATTGTCTTAGGAGTCGATCTCGGCGTTCATCTCGGGAGTCTATCTCGGCGTTTCTTTATTCATCCGTCGGATACTGTCACGGGGGTCGGTCGTGGGGAGTCCTCTCGGGAGTCGATCGCACTTCTTCCTTTGTCCGTCGGATCTTGTCTCGGGAGTCTATCGTGGGAGTCCATCCAGATTCTGTCTCAGGAGTCGATCGGGAGCCCTCCTCTTTTCCCTGGGTCGACCCTTTTAAACTCCAGGGAAGGGTCCACTCCACGCCCCTAATCAATCCTCATTGGCAGGCCTCAAGGTTTTGCACCCTGCACCTCGGTCTCACCTAGCCCGCCATTGGTGCAGGGATAACAAAGGTTCCGGTCTCTCTCAAAAGTTTCCGGCGACAAGGGCTTGGCCTACATCTGGTTTCTCGAACCACCTAGCCACCTGTTCCTCATTTGAAGTTGCCCGCTGCCGTCTGCCGAGGCGCCAGCCTTCTGAGTCAGACAATTACTGCCTATGGACGAAAAATAATACAGTGATGCCCAGCCCATAGTGTTCATCAGTTACACCGGCGCCGACAGTCCAGCTGTCCGACAAAGCACAATGACGCCAAAGCCACGTGCTCCCCAGCTGTGGCTTGAATCATGAATTGGGGCGATTTCTCCTTTGTGACTACGTCACACCACCCTCTGTGTATATAATCACCAGTTATATTGGAAAATTGTCTGCTTAAGTGCAGAATGCAATGCTAGTTGTTCAGATTCCTGCCTTCTTTCGATTGATCTGAAAGGAACTGGGAAATTATGTACTTAGTAGCGCTCTCTACATGAAAAAAAAGGACGCGACCAAGTTCACTTAAAAAAAGTCCCCTGAGTAACAGGATTTGGGAGCAAAATTAAACTCAAGTACGATTTTGCATCCTCAGAGCTCAGGTGCTTCCCTCTGGGATGGAAACTTGGCGTTAAAATTACCTTCTGCGATTGGTAGCCACCTATACGATGCCGCACTATAAAGAAATACCAACACCCGGAGAATGTACTAGGTCTGTGCAATGGTAAAACACCAATCCGTGCCCCATTAAAAATACATATATATATTTTTTTAAATCATGTCCGCTACGTTGTGCAGTACACGACCGATATGAGTCAGTTCAACATCGTCTTTTTTGGAATCTCTGAATTTTTTGTGATAATTTTCGACAATTTCATTCGGTGAGTTTTATATAAGAGATTGTTCGTCAATTGATCTCGGTGAGCATATCAAAAGAGATTGAAGGTTCTTCAATCTCTTTTGATATACCAAGGTCTTTAGAAAGGTATTTTCCTGTTATTTAAATAAATAAAAAAAAGGAAAAAAATTTTTCATTTCATGAATTTTTTAAATAATTTACAGCTTTGGGATGCTTGGATAACAGTGTACAGAAAATAAAAAGTAACTGAAATAAAAATGTTTTCTTTTCTTTTATTTAATGCTATTTAACACAGATGTATAAGATGCTACATTTTTTATGCATTTAAAAAATTTAACTTTATAACTATTTTGAAGTTATTGCGAACTGCTTTAAAACAACTAATTTATGTATATTTTATTTATTTTTAGTCACACACATGTAAATTTAAGACAACTTTTTAAAGAACGGCTATAATCTTCATTCAAATTTATAAATTTTTTCATATTATTTTATTAAATTCATATTATTTAGTTTAATGTCACCTCAAATTACTAACGTTAAATTATATTAGTTTTTAGATATCTTCTCATCAGACTTTCTTTACAAAATGTCTTATTAGCTTCCATACTTTGCCTTATGAATTTTAGAAATTCTATCTAATTTCAATTTTAAAATTAGAGTAACTGATAATTTTGTAATGAACAACAAAAGCGATATTCCTAATACGCTATCCGGCCAAAAGTATCCGGACACCCCCTGGTATGGACTTAGAGCGTCCTGAGGCACATATTAATATGATGTTGGTTCTTTTTTTTGCATGCATGACAGCCTGCACACGTTTGGGAAGACTTTCCACCAATTTTTGATAGGTGACCATAGGAATTGCCTTCCCGGCGTCCATCACAGCTGAAGTGAGTGCTTGCAGTGAGGATTGTTGATTTGGCTGGCTACGTAATCTACGCTCTAATTCATCCCAAAGGTGTTCAATGGGATTTAGATCAGGGCTCTGAGAAGGCCAATCCAGTTTTTGAACACCCATTTCGTCAAACAACGTCTGTGCAAGCCTCGATGAGTGAATGGAGCAGTTATCCTGCTAAAAGAGAAATGGTCCTTCCCCGAAATGTTGCCATAGAGTTGGGAGTGCAGCATTGTCCAGAATGTCCACATACATCTCAGAGTTCATGTTTCCAATCACAGGAACTAACGAACCCAAGCCAAACCACGAGAAACACCCCCACACCATTATGCTTCCACCACCAAACTTAACAGTCGGCACAATGCAGTCACTAAAGAAACGATCGCCGGGCATTCGCCAAACCCAGACGCGTCCATTCGAATGCCACACTGTAAAGTGAGATTCATTACACCAAAGAACAGTTTTCCACATGTCCACAGTCCAATGACGGTGAGCTCTACACCATTGCAATCGATTCTTCGCATTCTGTGGAGGGATGTTTGGCTTGTGAGCGGCTGTACGACTATGGAATCCCAAGTTTTTTAACTCTCAACGGACAGTCCTGCTGCTAACACTAATTCATGTTAAACTTTAGAACTCCTGAGAAATTTCCACCAACGAGGACTTGCGATTTGTTTCACTACTCTTCTCAGAGTTCTGCGGCTGCGTTCACCAAGTATTTTCGGCCTGCCGGTTCGTTTTTTTTGCCGTTTCACTGCCTCAACGTTTCCACTTCACAATTACATCACTCACAGTAGATTTAGGCTTCTGTAGAATATCCGCAATCTCACGAACTGATTTCCCACAAAGGTGGAATCCCACTATACTGCCACGATCAAACTCACTAAGCTCCTTTGACTTACACATTGCCTCACAAACGCATATATACAATCTGACAAACCACTACCAACACTTTTATAGCTTTCAATTACGTATCACATTCCGTCACTCGCCAGAACCACTTTTTTAATGGGTGTCCGGATACTTTTGGCCAGATAGTGTATACTATCTTTATAAAATTTTGTTTGAAACTTTTGAAAATATGACAAAACAAATAAATGCAAATCAGAAATTATCTCGTCATCTTATCCAAATATTTAAATCTTATTGCAATGCTTCTATACTAAAAATTTATTTGGAAAAAAATCATTTAGCTATTTAACTTTAGCTAATCTCTGTTTTCATACAACCTATGACAATAAAGCTTGGTGAATAGTCTTGTAACATTAACGAAGATGAAATATTAACGAAAGCTGCGTACAATTTAAACGACCGGGCCACAGAGCAGCTGGTGTTGCGATCTATCATAAACAGAACAACTCACATGTTGTGGCTCAACATATGGATATTACTTATTGTCAAACAAGTAGACTGGGAATTGTTATTCAAGATATTGGGGACATTTGTGTGGCAAAATGCTTATTTGAAAATGGACAAACAGTGATTTCGGTGGTCGTATACGTTTCTCCGAATCAAACGGTTCAAAAAATTAAAGAGATTTCCTGCATTCTTTACTTTTACCATATACCAAAGGTGGTTCTGCTCTTTATTTAAAAAACTATCACTCGCTTCCCATGATTTTGATTTTAAAGTTAACTTCAGTTTTCTAGAAGCCGAGCCACTCATAGCTTTTTTGAATGATGAACTCAAGCTCGAAATGAACACAAATCGAAATGTTTCGACAACTAACAGTGGTACTGTTATTGACGCTATTTTTCAACGGTTTTTAAATACTTTGAAAACGCAAGTATATGTGTCATATTTTATTTATCATAAATTATCATTATAGCTCTTCCCCAAATTGAACAAGAATAATTATTTTTGACAAAAAATTGCATTACTCCTTGTGTTAATTAAGTAAAATTTTCATTAAAGATATAATTATTCGATAGAAAATTATTTCCAATCATACCCAGAATTAAAGACACACCACGATAACATGTCAGATGTTACATATCATATGCGACGACTGTATAAGGCTCGTTCCTTTTTTCAAATAAGCTTTCTACAAATCTGTAGTTATATAAGAGTTTGCAAAAAATAGTGTATGGTAAAAAACCAGCGAGCAAGAAGTTCAGCTGCTTTTTTTTTTATGAATGTATGATGCATTCATTGTGTGTGTGGTTTTGGTTCACCACTTTTGTTAAGACTGTCAGATTTGCAGGTTTTCGGAGTTACCTTTTCCTCAGTTCGGTGTAGGTTGTTATGAAGTACTATCATCCACTTCATATGTTAAGACTGTCAGATTTGCGAGCTTTCTGTGTTATGTAGGAATTTAACTACTTTGGTTTCGTAGTCATTTGGTTTCTGGTTTCGACATAGCTGATAAGATACCAGCATCTGCACCTCTCGGCCCACCGGCCAAGAGAAACTAATGATCCAATTATTTATATAGTAATACATTTGAAAAAAACTAAAAAAGTGGTATTAACAGTTTCATAATTTAATTGGAGGTTATATATAATATTTGTAGAATTTAATAGAATGTTGCCTTTTCTGAAAATCTTGAATACAGTATTCATACAGACATACAAAAATGTACTTACAATTATTTTACAATCATCAAATTACTTACAGGAAATAACAGTTGATTCATATAAAATCACAATTCCTTTAAAAATGGGACACGTATTTTCGGTAATTACATAAAATCGCAACCGTATTGCTGACATTGTATGAAACGAAGTATATGGCTGCCAATTCAGCACGTACTACACATGCAAAATCGGGGTTGCAAACTTAGCAAGTTATCTTGAACGTTAGCATTGTTGCCATAATACGTAAATACCCTATTTTCATTTCCACATTCTTCTCCAATTTTCACTTCTGAGATAAACCCTACTTCCCCCCCCCCTTAAAAATTAAAGGTATTTTGGAAAAAATTAGTAAATTAAAAAAGATTATTGTAATGAGTCTAAAATCAAAAGTGAAATGAATTTTTCGTTTTAAATCCACTTTTATTCTGAAAAACAGTATAAATAAGCCTCCAAACTCAACAGATCATAAAATCCAAACGGAATTTTTGAGGTTTATATCCATTGAAATACGTTTTACGCGAAAACGCTTAATACAAAATATTGGTTAACATGAAATAATACAAAGGACCCGACAAACTAGTATGTATTTTCTAACATTTTTTTTTCTCTCTAGACAAGGAAAGAAAATTGCTTAAAACGAAAAGATTTTCCTTCTGAGAATGGTCAAAATGCAGAAAACACCAGCCACGCAGGGGACATTTAAGAGGGATGTGAAATGAAAGAGAGGTCGATTCACATGTTTCGTAAAAAAAGAGGCTAACTTGGCTTTGAAATACCCCCGGAATAGACTGGGACACAAGCTAATTTTGTGTATACCTAAGTTACTCTCTTTCACCCTTGCTCCATCCCTACAAACGCCACACAAAAGCATCTCATCTCTCAACAGTTATCTTTCAAATTCGGTGACAAGTACATCGCAGTGTGAGAAAAAATCTGTGAGTTTGTCTCGATTATTTTTTCTATTTTAGAGAATTTTGTTTTTCCAAACAATGGTAAAAAACTCACGGGGAAACTCACTGTTATTTCGCTGAAAATGAACAGCCTCTAAAGGCTGTCGAGCATAAACAGAAGATGAAAACGAAAATTTGTTACAGTTTTGGTATAGCTAACTCTCTACTTTATCAACAATAATTTTTTAAAAAAATAATAAATAAATGTTTGAAAGGTTTTTATTAAATACATGCACATATACATATGTATAAATAAAATGTACTCTTAATAAACTGAATTTTGTTGAATATATGTTTTTTTTTTTTGCAATATCCTTTGACTTGACTTGACGCTTTCGCGGAGTAACAGGAATGCGTCCGCAGCCCTCAATCCTCAAGAAGAATTACTATTCATTTAATTTGGATTCAACTAGTAGATAGGCTTTTTGCTTATCTGTTTCAGATGCTTTAAGTTTAGATAGTAACTGTAAAATTTTTGGCATTCTTTTTACTAAGCTCGAAATTATATTGAAAAATTCAAAACAACGCAAGCATTTCATAGGCACCAGCAATTTTAATTTAATTCCAAAAGTGCAATTACTAATTCAATTTTTTTTAATTAAAATTTTTTATTTTTTATTTAATTTATTAATTTATTTATTCTAATCCTTCAATCAACCATGGTCTCTATCTGTAAATGTCACTACCCAATTTATGAAGATAGGGGATTTAAACCTCTTCGGAAATCATGTGCCCCATTGATCAATCTACAGTGATATTGAAAAGTTTGAAAACTTGAAAATTAGAGTTGTCGGCTTCCTGGTTGTGGCCGAATCCTCGTTTGCTTTGAAAACTGTTGTTCTTTTTGTTATGATTTTCGGATTAATTATTATTTTGAGGGGAAAAGTCGGGGTAACTCTACTAACAAACGGTAGCGCAAGATTCTCCTCATATTTCGTTATTTTTGAAAGTAGCATTTTTAAGCCGTTTGCAACGGGAGAACAGTTTTTTGGCGAAGAGAATTTTGGGCACTTGGTGTAGCAGGCTGCATGTGCGCATTCCTTACAGTTAATACAGAAAGGGGGCTATCCTGCTTTTTTTATACCACAGTTTTTAGCTGTATGTCCTTTTCCACACTTTAAACATCTGGATTTTAGATGGCAATTTGCTGCCGTGTGATAAAAGTTATTACAATTAAAACATTCAGTGACTCCTCGAACGAGGAATCCCTCAACTTTTATTTGCATGTAACTGTAGTTAGTTCGAAGATTTTTTGGTTATTCGCATTTCTTGGGTGAATATTAACGTCCCACTGTTCAGCTACACGAGGGCTTTTGGGGATGGTCCGCGCAATTTTGAACCATAGTCAAGTGACGCGGACGACACCTGAGCTGGCACCCCTCTCTCCTAACTACCACACCAACGGGAGGACGTTTCAGCTCGACAGATTTTACGTGCATCGCTCCCCTACACGGCGGGTTTTCAGTGGTACTGGGATCGAACTCATGACTTGCTAGCCACGATCCAATGCCTAGATCACTCGGCTACCGCGACCTCGCGTTTCTTGGTAAAGTAACTTAGAAAAATGAAAGTGGGGATAGGTTTTCTTAGATATGAGTTGGATACAGCTGAGAACAGTGTATCCAATCTCCTCTAAATCATTTTGAATATCTTCCACTTTCGAGAAGATTGGCAGACCTTTAATGACAATTTTAATAGGTTTATCTAATTTGGGTTTCATGACATAAAATTCAAAGTCTCTACCCTCAGCCAAGGCATGAGTAAGACTGTGATATTCGTCATCTCTACTAACATATAATTTAATAAATTCACCGGAAGTTTTACTTTTAATGTCGGTTAATTTTTCATTAATTAGCTTAAGTTTTTCTCGATAGTTACTACTAGTTTTCAGCATTATTGGGGTGGGGGCTTGGGCTTAGGAGGAGTTTGCTCAGAATTAGTTGAGAAGAGTTGCTCCACGTCTTGTTCAAGTTGGGAAAACCGCTTGTCCGATTCAATTAGTTCAATATTTGCGATTGAAGAGTCAGGCCTGGAAGTCTTTTTTGAGAAAAACGAAGTAATCCGAAGATTCCTTTTGTATGCATTTACGTTTTTTATTTTTTATCGTTTTATTGCTAGCAGTGAAGTTATCAGTATTATTGCTTTCATTGTTATTTAAGTTTTTTTTTTATATTATCAGAACTAATTTCCATATTTATATTAGAAAAAGGGGTCGTATTTTTCCGGCAGTCAAGTAAACTACAAGGGGGAAAGAAACTCACTCACCATGGCATCCTCGTTTTTAACAGTTTCTTCAATGGATTTATTCAGGACATCCGTTATTCCTTTGTTTTCATCCAGGCTTCCTTCGTTGAATAACTGGGTATAAACTTGGAGCAGTTGTTCTGAGCCTTGGATCTTGTTCATGATCTCTTTCAGTTTTCAAATACCTTCACGACATTCAAGTTCGTTGTTTCCAAGTCTACTTTGTCCGGGTCCAAATCTGTGTAATCATCCTTAGTCAATCAGAGGTAATGTTCCGGGAACGTGATGAATTTCCATCCGACAGAATCAGGTTTGGATCTCCCACTGGAATCGAGGTATAATCACGGTCATGTAGTCACTTTTTCGCAATAGCTCAGGGGAATATTGTTGGCTTATCTACTCAATCTCTTGAAAATCGTTTATTGTCACAACGGTATGAAAGTTGCGCTTACACCTTTAGGAATGGTAATCAGTTACAACCTAAGGCATGGGTCAACGGAGCCCGGGTCCAGGTTCTCGACCTCGATGTGGCTTCGTCTCGTTCTCGACACGGCGTAATAACATCCTAATCAGAACAATTTTAAATCTTCGAATGCTTTTCCCGAACATATTCTTGAAACAACTGGTAATTTCGAACTATATTCCAACTAGCAATAGTAGCAGAATCGCATTATTATATCATGTCCATCATCCGTGCCAAGACCTAGGCCATTGGACTCTCTTTGAATTGACCATTACAGTTTTTCAGACATTTGTCTATGTGTAATATGATTTACAGAAATATTTACTTTTACTAAATACTAATACCCTTTTACTTTTTCCTTTATCATTATGTTTGAAAAAAATAAGTCTATGTGTATGTACATCTGAGTGGCAGTGAAGACAGTTACTTCTACATTAAATACTACAGTAGAACCTGTTTTTGTGCGGTCCTTTTTGATGCGATTTTATTTTTGTGCGTTTTTTCTGTGCGATCTTTTTTTATGCGGCATATGAAATTTAACGGCTTTGGCGCCACCGAAATATTTTCTATCGATGTAACAGTGGCGATGGAGAATGTTAGAGCCTTCCTGCTAAGTCAGGTTTTGCCTTTAATATTTTATAGTCGTTGGGAGGGGTGATAACCAAGCTCTTTCGAGCTTTAACCTCTCGTCATCAGGATTTCGAATGACTGTAATGTTATGACTCTCTCTTGCCCTTTGTTAATATTTCATGAATTGGGTAGATAGTACTTGGCGTTATCAGGCCTTGGGCTCCCTAGAGCCCTGAGCCCCTCTTCCTTGTGAGGGGGGGGGGTGCGTTGGTGTATGTTATGCCACTGCAATATTCATATATACACTTCAAGATGCTATGTTCAGTTGTTAAAAACAGTCTCCCAACAATGCATGTTCAGTTGCTTTCTCTCCAAGCGCCAACTACCCGCGTTTGCTTGAAGACGAAACTTTCCATGTCAGTGACATTATCAATAATTTGATAGATTTTTGTTTAGCTTCATTTCGGTAAATTAATATTTTTTTAAATAATCTTTTATTTTCGACCCTCAATATGCTCGCGCCCCTCTGATAGGACAATCACGGTCCCCTAGGGGCCGCACACCACAGAGAAACGCTGATACAGCAATAAAAGTGTCCTATTTCTCCTCTTTTTTCAACTTTTCTCTTCCTTCCTAAGGACTTCGAACCAAGTGTTTTCTGGTCCCCTCTGAAGTGAAATTCCCATGAGATACTGACATCATGACATGACGAGATGCCTTTAGAAACTCGCTAAACGGTTTTGCGGATACCAAAACGGCAATTAAACAAAATAATTTATCATATAATGATTATACTAAGTAACAAATTGTTTTAAAACAATAAAACAACAGCTTTGTAATAATTAGATTGACCTTAGTTTTTTATTGGATAGATTTAATATCCCCCCCCCCCCAAAAAAAGTATACGTAGCTCACAACTGATTATGAGTTTTTCTGAGAAAATGAATAATGGAAAAATGAGAAATATAAAACTTAACATTTAAAAATCAAGCAATTCGATTCGCAATTACGAGATTGAAAGAGCAAACATTATTAATTATTACAGTTATATTTTTCCTTTGTTTATAAAACAAATCATTCATTTTCAAAGTCTTCTAAAATTAAAAATAATGTATATTTAGGCTAAAAAAATGGAAACACAGTTTACATATATAGAAAATTAAGTTTTATTTTTTTAAAAGTTTATTCAGCAGATTATCTTTTCGTGAATGCTTTATTTTGTACTAGTTATAAACTAGTGATATAAATCAATATTTTACCTATTGTTCTTGAAGAAAATATCCAATGAGCAACAAATATCTTTTAATTGTTCTTAGGTTAATACCATACATGTTTCTGTTTCATAAAAAAAATTTAGTACTTAAAAATTTTATTACATATTTAAAGGAAATGGATATATTTTGTTTTAACTTTAATTCTGAATTTGATATGTGTAAAATGTATTGCGCAAAGAATTCACACAGCATCTATTATATTAAAAATTTAGTCAATAACACCAGGTGATTGGAAAGGTTCAATGATAGAAAATGCCAGAAAGAAATTTTGAATACAAAAAAGGCAAACTTAAAGATAAAGAGACTTTAAAATCGCGATATTTATTATATTTTAAGCCACACTTTTTTTTAGATGTTGATGATACTAAAAATTGGGTGCAGCTTTGAATCGAAGACAGGAAAATTTATTTGAAGGGAAAATTGAACAAGATGCTGGCAGAAAAATTACAGGCTCTTGTTTATTTTTAAAAGTTTTTAAAACTGTTAAAATAAATGAATTATTCATTACTCATTAATTCACCTATACTTATTTTTTATTTTGTAAACAAATCATCTACGAATCAACGAAATATTTTTCGGGTATAAGGGTTTCTAGGAACCCTCAATCCCGTATCAGACTAGAGGAGACATGACAAAGTTTAATTTTCATGCTGCATTGCTATTGGACGAGTGGCGGCGCACAGAGATCAGTTTTCCCGATCTGGCGCACGGAAACCCCAAAAATGAAATTGCGCGGAAATAAAAAAACAATCCTTAATTTATGGTCCTCTTAAGTTCCCTAGCCATGTGGTAAACATTTTTTGTCAGTATGCGCGTGAATGGAAATTTTCAACAACCATTAGGTATATCACGGGTTTGTTCTTTCTACACGAAACACTTGCGAGCCTCGTTTTCCAGTCGGAAGTTCAATCGTTTCGTCTGAAAAAGATTTTGCAGATTTTAGAGGGATTTTTTTTTTTGAAAATGCATGCCATGGATAAGTGATTTCTTGATTTGACTTTCAAATTATGTTCAAGTTCGATTAAATATATTATAAAAACATAACATTAGCCCAGCATGTAACTTCTTTTAACGTATGTTTTTTTTTTTTTTTGTATTTAATGGACTAGACCTTTTGGGATTGACACGAATTGATCAAAGGAACACTTAAGTCACATAGAGTAGATATTGACCTTTAATTTAATTCCAAATTTAGCTGCTATTTCCTGCTACTCCCATAGGTATGAATTTTTTTTCAGGGTTGGTCGATGGTATTATCGGCGTGCCTTATTCGAAGTGTGGAAGAAAGAGCAAGATCCCAAGCGCAAAACTAATACTGTTTTGAGTTTTGTTAGGACTATAACGGGCTTTGATAAATATGAGGACCAGCTGCAATTTTAATTAAGAAAAATTGTTAAAAATTTTTGCTCGTTTGTGGGGGGGAAATGAATGAGGTGCCGTAGAAATTAAAAGTTCTTCTCCAAGTTGAATGATGCTAAGGTTGTCGGGGAGAGTAAGATTTAAACCATCCAAATCAACTCCAAGTCGACCCTCAAAATCATTCGGGGAATGCAAAACCACGTGAAAGAGTACGTCTTCTTCTTGCTTCAGCAAGCAAGCAAGAACTGGCATTTGCAACAAGAATGTCAATGCAAGGAGCTGGAGAAAGAGATGCTGCCTTTATATTGAAACAAATGACCACTTGTTCACCTAGAGGTGCTACTCGCCTGAAGAATGCTTAGCCTGACAGCCAGAATTGGCGAAAAAAATGACTCCTGACCAAGCCTTGGCTCTTTATGTCGACACCAAAATGGCAAAAGGCCAATATAATAAAATAAAAGAAAATAGCAAAGAGTTCCAAGCTGATATTTACACCAACTATAATAAGCTTATAGAGTCTAAAATTAACTGTTATCCTCCTGGTATCGTCATTGATGAAATATCAGCAGAGGTTCCAATGCAAGCGCTTGTTTACTACACCTTATGCAGATTAACCAAAGCCCAGGAAGATGTTTTAAAACAAATTGATACCCAAATAGCATTATATCACTGAAGGCGAGGTTTAAAGCTGATGCATGGTAGACATCTAAAGGTTCGCCAGGGTAATAATTTTATAAATTTAGTTCTTATCCATCATTTGTTTTTCATAAAAATATAATATTTCTATATTATGTAAAGCAAAAAACTTTAAATGTAGGAGATATAAGGCTTTTGGTTAAATTTTAGCATATAAATCATTTTTTATTTTTTTCTCCAAAATTAAGATTTTGTAAAATCAATCCCAAAAGATGTTTAAAACATCCTTAGAAATATTACAAAAAATTAATTAACACAAAAAATTTTTTAAAAAGTTTCAAATTTTAAAAAAAATTAAATTTGTAAAATTTTGTGATTTTTTTGTGCGAAATTTTATCTTGTATTATTTTCTTAAATAAAAACATTTTATGAAATGCTAAAATATAGTTTTTAAATACATAAATAAAAAAAAGGCTTAAAGGGTGACGAGTCCTTTTAAACACTAAGTATTAACCTTTATTGTATATGTATATTGTTATGTTTGATTGTATTTGTTTAATATGTTAAAATTTAATTTTTTTAACATGCCGCTATGTTTCTTGTATATATTCTCCCATGTGTCAAATTACTGCTTCTGTTAATATCCTAATATCCTTAGATCCTTGTTTTAAAAACTAGTTCCCCTCAGCAACCATTTATTCTTGATCAAATTCACACTTGACATAAATTAGTCCCTAAAGCAAAAGAGAATAACCAATTTACATTATATATTACGATTTTTGATCATTAGATATAATTTTGAAGACTTCAAAGAGCTATAAAATAATTTCCGTGTGCCAGATCGGGAAAACTGATCACTGTGCGGCGGGCCGGTAGGCGGAGCTTCGAGGTGCTGATCTTGATTTTAAGGTCTATTTAGGTGACTGGAATCTGGTGATAAACATATCATTATGTTGTTGTATCTTATCCCAGATGGTGTATCTCCATAAAACCAAAAATCCACAAAAAAATCCAGAAATAAGATAGGATATCCTGAAACCTCGCAATATGTAAACCTCAAACAATTCAGAATATGGCTGGAAGAGGCCTGATCAGCCTCGCAACCTATAACATCCTGGAAAGACTTTCCTGCCCTGTTTGTGGCCACTAAAAAAGCGTGACAGAGCCGTCTGCTGATATCTAGGGTTATTAAGTTGGTGACACCAACGAGGTTTGTTCGCAAAATACCAAGGGTGAGCAGGAGGTATTCTCCAAAATGCATTCAATTCAATCCTTTTAATAGAGGAGAGTTCAGCAAAAGTAAGACAAGTGTCACCCAGCAAAGTGTCAGCAGTGGCAGACTTGGGCAAACTATCGGCTATCTCATTACCATTCAATCCAATATGGGAGGGGACCCATTGAAAGTATATACAGTGAAGTAAATGAAAACATTTCAAAATTGATATAATATATTTTACATTATTTGTAATTTTTTTCACAAAAACATGGTGAGAATTTGGGGTGCGGCTTAGAACTTGAGCAGAATTAACTGAAAAAATAAGTTTCTGCTAATTAAATTAGAAAACAAGATTGGGTTAATAATTATTTGAATGGTTTAATGGTAAAATTTTACGTCAAATAAAACCTGTTCCATGAAAAAAAAAAGTCTTTGTTAGTTGAAAAGAAAATAATAATAATTGTGTTACAATAATTAAAATAAAATTTAGATTGCCAGCTTCAAGGTGTAGTAATTTGTGTTCTTCAGGAAATTCACAACTTTCGGTCAATTCTTCATTCATTCCCTTCACAGAATTTAAACATTTTTCAATCAAAGGAAAAGACCAAATGCGATTCGTTTATTAGCGACATCTGGTATCTTTAGTCGGCTATGTGTCAAGACGTATGCAGCATCAAGATGTGTATTAAAGGATCATAATTAGAAAAAACAAGAGAGGGAGATTCAAATACGAAAGCAAATCTCTCTTCACAGAGCTATAGTATCATTTATTAACCGTTACTTCTTCTGAACAATTATTTATTTAATGAAATTATCAAATATGAGATGAGCTCAATATGCGAACTACCAGATGGAACCACATAATTGAAGCATTTTAACAGAATACGGATAACGCCGAAGATTGTGGCGCCACACTTTATGCACAGTTGACCAAGGAAGAGATAACGTCAGAGCCACACTTATTGCAGTATACTGGCTCCGGAACTGTACTCGTAGTAGCAATAGCGTCATCAATTTGTTGCACTCTTTCCGGGTTTACGGGATGCGCGCCGTCCTTTTGTGCCTGGAATAACGCCTAATTCTAACGTTTCTTCAAATTTAGAATCATATTTTTCAATCCATTGACACACTCATTGAACCGCTTCTTCATCGTTTCATTCTAAGTATAGCTGAATAATTGCTACCATTCTGATAGAATATCTTCACTAACAATGCACGTTCCTTCTTATTCAGAGTCATGATTGACCATTGAAACGAAACGAAAATTAGATGTGACGGGTGCCAGCAAAAATTGCTTATACCCAGAATCCCGGAAGATCGATCGGGTGAAAAAGAAAATCCATTAGTCGAAAAAACGCCTCCCACAGAATGAGAGAGGAAAAGCCGTCCCTATTAACCCTTTCGGACCAAAACGTGGAGGGGGGGGCAGAGAGTACAGGAAGGAGCTTGAGAGAGGCGAAAAACGCCGATCTCGCCTGCGGGGGCAGAAAAGTGGAAGAGTGACGTCAGCAGCTCTTTCAGCTGACCCAGTTTCAAAGAATGTTGCGGAAGCGTCTGTTGTGATTCATTGTGTAACTTAAGTGTTTTTGTTGAGTTACGGCGGTTTAAAGGGGAGTTCCCACTTGGAAGATTTGTATGCAAAGTTAACTTTAGTATGAGGATACGTGAATAATGTTTGCGCTTTAATAATTGGATTTTCATGATTTTCAATACTTCTAAAGATATTTCTAGACGTTTTAGTGATGTAATTATCAATCGGCTCCATGTGTAGAGTCATACGCCTAACGTACCAAGGTGCGTTAGTAATGATTCGAAGTATTTTGTTTTGAATTATTTGGATTCGTTTAGTATGGGTCGGTGCCGCCGCGCCCCAGATGGGGCAAGCGTAGGTTATTACTGGGCGCAAAATACACTTGTAAAGTATGACTTTATTTTCTAGGGAGAGTGGCGACCTTCTCCCAATTAGGGAGATGGCTAACGCTATTCTACCCCAGAATTTTTCTGATAGATAATCTATGTGTTGTTTGTACGTTAATCGACTATCTAAGTATAATCCCAGGTAACGCACAACCGAGACCCATTGAATGTTGTTTTCGAAAAGTGTGAGTTCAGTTTGGGGGGCTATAACGCCCCATTTCCTGAATACAATAGCTTGTGATTTATCAACATTAATAGCTATCCTCCAGTCTGTAAGCCAGTTCTCGAGTTTGTCAAGGTAGTGCTGCATGTTATTAATTGTGTAATTGAGTTTTACGCCCTGGGTCAATGCCGCAGAGAGAGTCATCTGCGAATAAACAAGTACTCATGGTGGGGTGATCGGGAAAATCGTGTGTGTATATGTTGTATAAATATGGACTTAATACAGAACCCTGAGGGACGCCTGAAAGGCAATTCCCAAAGTCTGAAAAAGTAGTATTTGCATGAACTCTTAAGGTTCTATTGTGTAAATAATTACGTATCATTTTAATTAAATAATCAGGGAACTGAAGTTTAATTAATTTGTATGTGAGGCCATCATGCCACATCTTATCGAATGCCCTTTTAACATCTAAGAAGACACCGACAGTGTAAAATTTATTTAAAAAACCTTCATTTATTATGTTAGTAACACGTATGAGTTGATACAGTGTAGAGTGGCCCTCCCGGAAACCGCATTGTTCCGGGGGAATGCAATCTATGGCTTTACAGTGAGTTTTTATTCTATTTAAAATAATTCTTTCGAATACTTTAGCAGTGCAATTTGGAAGCGAAATTGGTGTGAAGCGTTGTGGAAATTTGTGATTTTGCCCTGATTTTGGCAGCATGACTACATTAGCTATTTTCCACTCTGTAGGAAAGTGGCAATTTATGAGGTATTTGTTGTAGATTTTAGTTAAATTTGTGATGGCTTTAATAGGAAGATATTTTAATGCTATGTTTAGAATCTTATCTGGGCCTGCTGACTTCCTATTAGCAAGATTTTTAGTAATGCCTCGAAGTTCTGTGGGGGAAGTGAGGTGAGATGTGGCAGTTGGGAAGTTGTCGAAATAGAGATTCACTAAAAAAATTTTCGACTTCTTCAATCTTGTCATCAATGTAGGGTTCAATGTTTTCCTGAAAAGTGACTTCCAAGGTGTCTTTAAAAGCCTCCGCTTTATCGAAATCAGAGTAAGCTAACCCACTTGGACCATGAAGAGGTGGGATTGGAGTAAATCTCTTAGTAATTCGCTTATGCAAATTATAAAGAGAGTTGTCTTCCGTGTTAAGAGTTAAAAGAAAATTTTTCCAGGTCCTGTTTTTATGTTCATTGATTTCTATCCTAATTTGTCTATTGAGAGCATTTACTTCCCTTTTATAGGGGGGGGGGATCTTGTGTTGTTCCAAAGTTTTCTGAACCTATTTTTAGTTTTAATTAGCTCTCGAATGTTAATAGGAAGGCGGAGGTGAGTTTTTTAATTAATTTAGTGGAAGTGGAAGCATTAATAGCATCTGAAACCATACTGCTGAAATTTTGAACGGCTTGGTCCAAATCATCTATCGTAGGATTTCCTGGAATGTTGTGATGTAAAATTTCTTGATATTTAATCCAGTTCGTAGATTTAAGTGTTTGAAGTATAGGTGGTAGATTAAAATTAGTGGTGAAATCAAAAATAACTGGATTGTGGTCACTGCTAAGTTCATTAATATTAAACACATTGGAATGGGAAAAATTAGCTATGATTGACCATTACTCATGTGGTCTTATTTTTATACTGTTTGATGGGCTTAAAGTTTGCATATATGCTTTCAATAAGCATTGAAATATCGCACAGCGTCATCTATCGGGTGAAACTGGCGACTTTTTTTTCTTGCATGTAGGACTTGCGCATGTTTCTTAAACGTGTAGATACCAAATTTCACTGGAATATTCGTAGTGGTTTTCTCTCCAGCACCATTTGACCTCTTGCAGTTTAATTATGGCCACCCTGTACTATTTTTCTATTTCTACTATTAGTTCATACTCTCCCCATGTATATATACATTCGACTCTCGCTAATTCAAACCTTCAATAATACGAACCTATCGCTAATTCGAAGTGTATGCTCCTCCCCTAGAAAAACTCTTGATATTTTTCGAACTAAAACAATACGTTTTGGTACACTCAATATTTCGAAGTAAAATTTGCGGCTGACCAGACTACAGCACACAATAATTTGAAGCTATCTTATATAGCTCTTGATAATTCGAACACTCACTATCATGTAGAGCAGGGGTGGGCAGACTTTTCCAAGGTACGGGCTACTTCTAATGTTTTTTCAGGTATTGCGGCCCACCCAGTGATGTAAATGAGGACATTCTGTATTAAAATTGCATGCTTTCTCTTTTTTATTCTTGTTTTCGACATTGTACCCCTCTATTAAAATGTGACAATACTATTTTTAGTGCAATAACTCAAGTAACACAAGATTGACAAGTTGAATGTTTGAACAACTATGAGGGACTGCTAGACCGTGGAGGTATTTAAAGCAGTGAGCAGAAAAGATACGCGAATCGATGAATCTGAAACCGATGTATGTACTTAATTTGCTCGCTACCAAGTCCGCGGAACATGAAGTCACACACAATACAAGAACCTAATCCGTAAGAGCTGAACATCATTTCTTCTCCCCTTCAGTCGGCCAGTTGGAAATTTTTCCACTACAGTAGCAGTGAACGTGCTAAGGGTCATCGTTTGCTCACAATTAAAGTACATGTGTTGTCTAGACATTTATTGGATGATTTGCTTAAGCAAACACAGTCGCATCGATTGTGAGAAGACGATTCTAAAATCTAACTGGCATCAGTGTTCCATAAACAGGTTTTTTATAGTAAGTGTGCCTTAGTAGAGGCGGTCACCCCAAAATGTCTTGGTGATCCACTGGTCGATCGCGATTGACTTAATGCCCATCCCGGTTGTAGAGTGTTGTGGAAAACAGGTTGGAGCTCACATGTTTTGAGTTGTATTGTCTCTGTCTGTCTTCTCTGTAACGTAACCCCTTTGATGACCATCGGAGTAGACTCTGATAACTCTGACAGAAGCTAAAGTGTCAGTAAACAAAGTACGCAACTTTTTTCTTCAAAACCATGTTGATGCGGAGGTTTTTCAAGCTTTATTTATTCTAGAAATATATGTTGAAAAGTTAGATTGAATGCTATAAAACAAAAATAGATTAGATTTTTTTCTTCGAAAGAAATTAGTTACGTACAATATATCTATTTTTAATAGCTGTTTTTAATACACATTAATGTATTCTTTTTAATACAGAACTTATAACTTCTGTATAATATTTATACTGTTTAATATGAACTTTTTAAAAATACACTAATGGCAATCGTAAATGCAACCCCCTGAAGGAAGCCCGAAAATAACATGAAATTTACAACATGCATTAGCGAAGGTGAGATATGCAAATAATTAGAATTTCAGCGCTGGCACACATCACGCACGCCAGTGGCGCCACCTCAAAGCGCTATTTAAGGCTCGGAGATTTCGACGATTTCAAGTTCGGCAATTGTGTTTTTCTTGTAGTTTTTTCAAAAAAAGATCAGTTATGTCTAGTAGAAAACAGCGATCAGCTTTTGATCGTATCCGAGATTGACAGAGGAAGGATAGTGGCCTATCGAGATTGTGGATTATCTTTCAGGGAAATCGGTAGTCGTGTTGGACGAAACCAAACAACTGTAATGCGGATATGTGACCGTTGGATGCAGGAGGGTACGGCGGAACGACGTGGTTGATCGCATCCACCTCAGTGCACCACTTCAAGTGAGGACAGACAAATTGTGCGCATGGCAGTGACGGATCGCTCAATCACATCACGAACCATAGCACAGCACATTGAGTCTGTAATGCATCATTCAGTGTCTGTGCGTACCATTCGACGCCGTTTACAGCAGAGTGGTCTGTCCGCAAGACGTCCATTGCTTGGTCTACCCTTTACGCAGAACCACAGGCGTCTCCGCCGCCAATGGTGCGATGAAAGAAGGATGTGGACCGCAGAATGGAATGAAGTTGTCCTTACTGACGAGTCACGCATCTGTCTGCAACACTACGATGGTCGGATTCGAGTCTGGAGACACCGTGGAGAGAGGATGCTGAACAGCTGCATTTTGCACCGCCACAACGGTCCTGCACCACAGTATTGGATATCACTCTCGCACTCCTCTAGTACGCATTGCCGGTAATTTAAACAGCTAGCGCTACATCTCCGAGGTGTTGGAGCCAGGTGTCCTTCCTTACCTTCAGGGCTTGGCCACAGCCATATTTCAACTGGATAATGCGCGACCACACGTGGCACGCATTGTCCAAAGGTTCTTCGTCAATCACCAGATTGAATTGCTTCCCTGGCCGGCTCGCTCTCCGGATCCGATAGAAAACATGTGGTCCATGGTTGCTCAACGATTGACCCGGATTACACCCTCAGCTGCCACACCAGATCAACTTTGGCAACGTGTGGAAGCTGCTTGGTCTGCTGTACCCCAAGAACACATCCAAAGTCTCTTTGAATCAATGCCGAGGTGTGTGGCAGCGGAGATCTCCAACAATGGCGGCTACTCTGGCTACTGATTTTGGCAGGAACCACAGTTCAGAGAAATCTATAAATTTAATCATTTAATACTTGGTCAACATGTTATCTACAAAATAAATTTTGTCGTGCTATCTCTTATCTGTCTTGGTATTGCATTTACGGTGCTCAGCAGTGTAATTTAAATTTAAGATTACAAGGAAAAGAGTGTTCTTTTCCCATCCTGATCGATCTTATATGTTCTTTTGTGAACATACTTTGACTTTTTTTGTCTTAATTTTGGAGAAAAAACGAGGAACTGACTCACACCTAGAGCAATCCATTTCTGTTAGCTTCTTCGAGAACTGATCCTTAATGTAAATGACTCAGTAAAAAATCTACGAAATAAAAAATCACACTAAGAAAGTACTGACTGTTTAATAATTATTTAGAATTAAATTTTTCTGGTTACTCATTTTATTTTATACCTAACCTAACTGATTGAAACTGAAAAGAAAATTTTAACAATAAAACTTAAATTCGTACTTTTGTCTTATTTATTACATTATTTTTAAATTTCCACTATTAGACTTGCATAAAATATGTGCTTGCCTATAAGTAACATTTTTTCTCCTCTTCATAATTCTTTTGTTTGTTGTAAAAGTTTAAAAGGGAACGCATAACTTTTCCCCCCAGACAGCAGCACTCTTCCGAAAAAAGGTTTGCCATCCCCGATATAGAGAGAATCACTAACTTTATCATACTACTCTCTTTTTTCCAAGTTGAGTGGCCGCAGTAACCAAGTAGTCTAGGCATCGGATCATGGCTAGCGTTCATGAGTTCGATCCCAGTAGCACTAAAGACCCGCCGTGTAGGGGCGCGATGCACGCGTTAAATCTGTCGAGAGCTCAAACGTCCTCCCATTGGTGTGGTGTGGTAGTTAGGAGAGGGGGTGCCAGCTCAGGGTCGTCCGCGTTATTTGACCATGGTTCAAAATTATGCGGACCGTCGCCAAAAGCCCTCGTGTTGCTAAACAGTGCGACGTTAAGATTCACTCACTTTGTCCAAATTGATACATTTTTTTCTTTTTCTCCTATGACGTAATGCTAAATGAGATATCCCTTTACATGTTAAAAAGAAAAACTAATTATTTATGAAAATTTTTTAATTTTAAAACACTATATTATAAGCAAACGCAGGTGTTGCAATTTCACGAATTTTTTTAAAAAAAATTAGGCATTTTTTCTATCTAAAAATGTGCTTCGCTTTAAGTCCACACTGTCGTATATATGGCGAAAACAGCCTTAAGCATTTTCGTTCTAAATTTTCTTTGAATTGGTTTACAGTTTTTGAAAAATCCGCTAACATGTCAATGTTTCTCAACTTTTCCTCACCAGCAGTGTCACACACAAGCAGGGACGTCTTAAGACTCTTTGAAGCTCTGGGCCCAGAGAAGATTTTTTTGTGGCCCTAGGCCCCTATGTAAAAGTAGGCCTTACCTGAGATGTTTAAAAGTAGGCAGTATATAGCATGCATCGTCAAATGAAACAATTAAATGTGTACGACTCACAATCACAAAAACTTAGATACAAACCGGCTCGATCGATGGCCGCATTTCAACTAAATGAGCTAGTTGAATGATTGTTTAAGGTATTAGGCCTAGGCCTAGACATGGACAACGGTCATCACATGATAATACAGTCTGACCACTTTTGCCTGTTGGCATGCATTTTGAAATTTCCTGTTTTTCGGTGAATAAGTACGGGAATAATATTTGACCATTAAAATTATTCGGATCATGATATTAAGACAGATTCGAGAACACAATGAGGCCCCACCGAGGGCGAGGCCCTGGGCCCGGGTCCAGTTGGCCCATGCCTTAAGACGTCCCTGCACACAAGGAGGAAGGGTTGTCTCTCGGTCCGCCCCTCCCCCCACAGCCCTTGAGTATTTTTCGATTGATTATTAATCCTATGTGTATAGTACGTAAAGTACCATTAAATATTTGTTATTAATAATTAGTTTTATTAATTAATGCTAACTATTTTTTCAATGATATATTTTTATTGCTTTTTGTTCCCTACAATCGACAAAATCAGAGAAATATGTCACGATCCTTCGACTGTGGGTGTGAGAGGGTTCGAGTAAAAATCAGACATTGTAACCAATGGTTATATTTATTTTTTATTTTTGTAATAACTGCTAGATGGCGCCACCAGAATGGAGTACTAACACGGTTTCCCTCTGGTGGGGAAACCGGGAGTTGAGTCATTAAGACTGCAAGTACACTGGTGTGACCATCATGCGGGAATCCTTCCCCAAGGTTATTTCTACCTTTATTATTTATGCATCTATCCAATATGTTATGTGTAATAAATGAACCGTATTTAACCCTGAGATGAATTGATATAATCGAAAGAGCTAAAAATTTATCACAGCGAGTTACAACATTATTTAAAGTTAACCACTTATATTTAACCTTTTAACAAGAATTAATGAGGATGTACCTTAACTTATGAGATTAATGCGGATGCACTCTGTGAACTAAAACCAAGGAGCAATCAAACTTATTAATCCTATTAGATAAATATAAACACTTATCTTATCATTTCTCTTGAACGCTCTTGCTACCAACTCAGCTGTAAGGTGCATGACATCCATCTACCTCTGATTCCTTCCCTTTGGAATGAATATTACGAAGTGTGACCACCAGTCACTCACACTATGCTTACCGCTTAGGATCAGTTTCTGCCATCGCCCCGTTTACTCTACGACTAGCACTTAAAGTAATGACACACATCTGCTTTTACTAAAACACTTGCAATTTTTGTTCTAGTGAACGGAAAGAAATAAACTTGGTATTTTAAACAGCTAATAAGATGGCCAAAAAAAAACATCATTAAAAGAATTTTTCAATTTTAGGTAAAATTCACAATTTTAGGGGAGTCGGATAACTTTTAAATAGAAATTGCTTTTACATAAAATCAAGTCATCTCTACGGAAAGTGGTTTTAAACTAAAATCACAGTTAAAAAGAGTATTTTACCCAAGAGGATTAGCAGAAAGCCGAATAGCATCCGTTACAAATATTTTTGACGGCGTATTGTGGTATTATATGAGAATGGTGGACTTCGGACCTTTCCATAAGAAATGCCTGTGTACTCCACTGCTCACAAGTGTGTTTATTCACGCAACAAATACAAGCATTCACAAAATTTAAAGAAACGGTCGGGTGGGGAGTGAGTGAACTCCCCCCCCCCCAGCAAGATCATCGATGCGATGCGTCCGTGCTCTTTCCCGCTTCGTCCCACGTAATCCTTTGTGAGACCACTGCCGATCAGATTGCAGTGTATGGTAATCGTAGTTTGCATTGGTATGCTGTATGCTCTTTTCACACATAATATTTATTCGTGCTTATAATAAACTACGATGTTGTGAATGATCTATACACGGTTCCACTAATATCCCCCATATCTTTAAACAAAATATTTAATTCAACCAAACTTCATCGACTAAGCGAACGTGATTTATGAAAATGAGAATATTATATAGATTCGGTTTTCACGAGTTGAAGGAAAATGAAGTAAGAGGTTATGTGAAGTGAAGTGAAATCAAGTGAAGGAAAGGAAGGGAGCAATTGATCGGTTGACACTTCGTTGTTGACAAGCTGAAGTTGATACGTTTGATGGAGTGAACTTGAAATTTGAGAATTAATAAAAAGAGCCATCGTCATTTGATCAAGCCGAAGAAAGTGCCTGAAGTTTCCCGCGTAGGATCCGATGCATTAAAGATTCAGGTACTGTACACTTGATTAAGTAGAAGCTGATTATTAGTGTGCGACGTAGTTGTAATTGAGCGTATTTAAGCTGTCTTAGATTCAGTTGAGAGTCTGTAATATTATCCCCGCATTAGAGTATCTCCCCTCTGCACTCTACCATTGTTTATATACCTTAATTAGAATTGTGTTGTGTCTGTTTCATAATCGTTAATAAGAATTAATAAATCAACTTAGATTGGAAATATAATGTCTGTGGATTATTTAGTTCCTCCTACTCATCTAGCCGGGTTTACAGATAAACAAGAGAGTTCGGAGGAAAGGAGTAACCAGGTTACCACAATGTTTAATGGACTTAGAAGAATTAATTCAACAAAGAACATCAGAAACTACAAGTGTTTTGGACAGAAGAAAAATCCACAAACACAAGAGTTTGCTGAATTTCACTGGCCAATCAGGTCCCATCTGAGATCTGCACTGCACAGCATCTGCGCCTTAAATTACAATGGCCTATTAATGAGAACTTGGCGATAGATCCGAGTTAGTATCATTTTTGGCGAGTTGGCGACCCTATGGATGATTCTGGAAATTCCAGGAGAAATCTACAAATATCCTAATCTATGACGTAAGTGGAATTTTTGAGTAAAATCCGTGCTGACTAGAATTAGTATAAAATTATTAACTTAGTGTGAATAGAGACTTCATTCAAAGAGAGACCTTTTGAAACACAGCATTAATGACTTGAGACAAGTCGAGAAAGATTATACAGGCACATTACATAAAACAGTGCAACAATTTACACAGCGTCATCTGTTGGCATTCACACAAAACTAATACACATATCAAACTACACAATATTTAACAAATAGGAAATCCTTTGCCAAAATTGAGTTTATTGTGACCGTTGAAGAGTCTTCAAAGCCCTCTTCTGGTTCACTACTGTAAGATTCGCAGGACAAAAACAAAACTATATAGGTGACGCTGCCATCGGAATGGAGAGAGGAGAAAGAACCAGAATGGCGGAGAAAGCGATGGCGGCTACAACCTGTAGCTTCAGATACGAAATGGCATGTAAATATTTTAATGTTTGATGGTGGTGTATTTTTATATTGGTTTTAATTGTGTGTGCTGTGTGGCTTCTAAAAAACAATAAAATCTTTTGCCACTGAAGATGAATTGAGTACTTATATGCCTGGTTGTGATGAATTCTTCTTCGTTGATGAATTAATGTTTGAACCTACAGCGGATCCACAAGAGAATAGAATTACTACCATAGAAGAAACTGGACAAAAAGATACAGCTCGACGAGTAGAACCTATAGTTCGAATTTCAAATTCAATTCGAGCAGAGATTCAAAAATCCTCGGAGAGATGACGATTTTTAAAATTTTTAAAATACTTTAAAAACGTGAAATGGAAGGCGGGGGGGGGGGTGGCAATAGGATTAGTTAAAAAAATTATATGTGCAGAAATCTAATAGGGATATCTATCGAATCAGGTAGGTACGGATGACCAAGGTTTCCCAGGATTCGAGTTATAAAGGAAATAGCAGTGTAGGGGGAAAAGTCCCTCAAGAGGTTGATTTCTCATATATCTCGCGAAATGACGTAATCCTTTTGAATCTCCGAATTTCAAGACCCTAGCTCAAATTCAAAGGGGGGCAGGCAAAATTGTTACGCAACCCCATAGGAATAACAATGGAACATAATATTTTAGTGCTGGAGCCCCCTAGAGTCCTACCAAATGAGAGCTAAGTGGATAGGTCTAGCCAAGGGGAAGCTGTGGTTCAGATCTCAAATACATGTCAAAATACTATTTAAACAAGATATCAATCATTGGCATGGCCAAGTAATTTTAGCGCGTTTTTCACATGTTGTATTTTACAATAATGCAACTAATGAACTTTTTACTAACAGAAAGTAATGTGTACTATACTTAAAAAAAATAATTTAAAAATCATTACATTTAAATATGATTCGGCTCATCTAGGGCACAAATGCGACCAAATGCCGAAAAACCCGAGGTCAATCAGTTGCTTATTGGCTGAGAAAAAGGTACGACAAAATATGGAACGATGACGAAATTTGCATCCTAAACTCACAACTGAACGATATCCAAAGGCTTCAAAATAAAGCGCTTCGAGTCATAGCCAGGGCTCCCAGGTTTATCCCAAGATTTGTACTCCACGAAGAACTCTGTGTTGAACCCATTCACACCCTAATAGCGAATCTTTCCTCAAATTTCCATTCTGCCAATCCAACATCATAACAACCCGACGATAAGCTCTCAATTCAACTTCATGAACCAGTGTCACCTCATGTACCGTTTGCCTCATAGCGCAACGAACATACAACCTGATTTCTAAGAATTCCACCCCCCCCCCATGCTGCTAAACGTAACGAAAACCTCCCCTCCGGTTTGAAGAACAAAACGCAAAAAAGCTGATTCTCCGTTTCTACCGAAACAATGTCCCCCCCAAACCACTTCCTGACCGCCGAAGCTAGTTTTTAGCTTAGGCGAACCTCTCATTCTCACTATATTTACTCCCTTTCTTAGATATACCATGTAACTGAAGTAGAAGCCTAGCTGCCGCTAGGCTGGCACTAAGGACAAATATTTATTCCATTTCAATAGCACTTTTTGCCGCCCATCCGGTATAGTGGTCAGTGAAGCTGACTGCGGTGCCGCAGGGACTGGGTGCGAATCCCGGAGAAGGCATGGATGTTTGTGTTGTAATCCTTTCTCTTCTGTCTGTGTTGTTTACCCCCGTGTTATACGTTCGGTGGTGCACGTCGTTTATAAATGTTAAAAAAAAAAAAAAAAATAGCACTTTTTTTTATACTACTCGAAAAACGTGCTAAAAAAGATTATAAGTTATTCTTGCACTCACAAGTATTACTCATTTGAAAGTTCACACTTTGTCAGAAAAGCGTTTTTTTATTAGATTTAAATGTATGAACAGTTATGTGCAACATCAAGTTTTTATATACATATATAATTTATTAAAATAACTGGTAGCAAAAAAATTTAAGTATCAATATGATAAATAAATGCATGTTTCATTTTTACATTAATGCATCTGGGTTTTATTCAAATACTATACCCATCCTTTCTATATCTATTGATTATTAAAATGAACTAGCAAGTTTTTGATAAAATTCATGCAAAAATGAATAATATAATGTATTATTCAGTCATAAACAGACATATATGTTAGACTTATCAAAAAACAAGATTATTCTGCAATTTCTAATCCCCATCAGATTAAATAATTCACCAAATTATTGAGCAATCCTATGCCAAATGTGACTTCGGTATAAAGGGATAGAAATTTTTAATATCAGTAAAGACACAGTTACTGTCGCCAGGTTCGCAGTAGCTGCTTTCATAACAATTTATGACGAATTTTTTTTCTACTCATATTCAATATGTTAGTAATTCTTTAATATTTCTTCAAAAAATTGGCCAAATATTCCTTGTAATATAGGATCCGTAATCTGTAACAGGAACTGATGGTTTGATAAATCATTTCCACTAAACAGTTTTCCTTTAGACAAATTTGCTCCTATAAGTTTCGTAGGTAATGGGGTCGATTCACCATTAGAGGACGCTGCGACCGCTTAGCCAGTGTCATGTGATTATCAAATAGTTAATCGTGTTACACATGAGGTTAAGTGCTAACCGTCCTTTTGCTTTCGTTCTATAATTTTATATTCTTTAAAACCTTTTGGGCACAAGTTCGACATACGGACTTTTTTCAAAAATCGCCAAATTTTTTTTCCGGCGACGGTAGTTGCCAAGGGAAGCACAGGGTTGCATTCCCCCTTAGCCGCCGGGAAACGCCGCGATACTCCCCCCCTCCCCTCCTGAATTAACAGTTTTGCAAAGTTCCCGTCTTCCATCTAAGTTTGCCCCCCCCCCCGCCACCTCTGTAGGAATATTAATGGTGGGATTCTTTCTAACTTTAGTAGAAGCATAAAAATGAAACATGTAATATTTTTTCCTACATAAAAAAAGGAATACCAATATTAAACTAAAAAAGTAGTGAAGGGACAAATTTTTATAGAACTAAATGTAAATAGTTAATGATTATTTTAGCAATACTGCATTGAATTTAAGAATAAAAATCTATTTTTAAGTGATTCAGAATAGTAATGAACAAATTGTTCTATTTATCATCATTAAGCCTAGAAGAGAAACATTAAAATTTAACATATTAAAGCAAATTAACATTAAAATTAAAGTCATAAATTAAATATAAGGAGAATCTTTCTTGCTTACATTGAATAAAATAAATATAAATAGAATTAACTTACCTTGCAGCACTTTATGTATAAAAAATTGTCACACAATGGCCAAAGTCATCACTTGTCAGCAAGATAGATTGTGATAAAAATCGTGGTGATAAAAAAATCTTGATTAAATTCCCTTTTAAAGAATTTGACCTAAGCCCCTCTCAGCCCAGTTGATGTCCCTAACAATCTCTAAAAACTTATTGAAACAATCCACTCCCTGCTGTTTGCTTCATTTTCTAAACTTATATACAGCAACAAATGAAATTTTAAATCTATTTTTCTATTGCAGGTAGGGAGTGAATCTGTAACATGCTTCCAAGTGCCTTCTATGGTATTTGTGTGGCAATTCGTTACTGGATTTACAAAATGAAGGCTATGATTTAACGTCAAATGATCAAACCTTCTTGTCCTAAATTTTTAAATGCCTTCCATTTGTTGGAAAAATCATAGTTCCAGGCTCTATCCATTCCTGTAAAATGTTGACTAGAATCTCACAAGATTTGTTGAGTACTGCTTCCATTCTGAATTCGATTTGTCGACTTCTGCATAATATAGAATAACTTCAATGACAAATTGCCCCCAATCTGCAACTGTATCAGAAGATAAATAGAAATAAGCTTTGGTCTATTTTGTTCTGGTTCCCATGATCAAATGATAAGTGAGACGAAAAATCACATTTAATTTTAGTTTGCTGCAACTGAACCACAAGCCAAGATGTATGGTTTTAGTTGAACTATACAAGCCATGATGTATGGTTTTAGTTGAACCACATATCTTGTTATTCCTGGAATTTCTGCTAATCTATGAATAACTATCTAAAATAGAATTTTTCTTCTCAAACTTCATCAAAACATTACAATTGCAGTAAAAAAATTCTAATTTAATCAGATGAGTTTTTCTTGCAAAATCTAAAAATAGTTTCCTATCTCTACATATTTCATAAACAAAATCAAGATTAAATACTCCCTTTTTCTCCCCAAATGTGGCCTTTTTGCTAGAAAATAAAACAGGGACTGTTTCTTACAGAACTTTCTTATACTTGGGATAAACACTGCAAATAGTCCCATGGTTAGAGGAAACAGGTTACAATATTTAAAGGTATATAAAATAACAAAGTTTTTAAAATTTAAATTAACCTCTTTGTAAATGAATAATAATAATGTAAAAATTGATAGTCAGCCTAATCTATAACTGAAATAATTTATCAATAAGTAAAAATGAATGTTAATGAATAACTAAATAATATTAATAAATAATATGGATAAAGGCACATTAATAATAAAAGAATATATTTCCTAATTATGACAGAATTATGTCAACCTAAGCAATAATTAAATAATTTTTCAGTAATTAAGAAGAAATATTAATAAGTAATATGAATAAGAAATAAGGTAATAATAAAAGAATTGAAATACAACCTAATAATTAAAGAATATTCAACCTAATCAATAATTAAAAATAAACTTTAATAAATATTAAATATAACTATTTTTTATAAATAATTTTTAATATAATTATTAATTTTAAAATTAAATAAAAATAATTAATTTTTTAATAAAGAATAAAAATTATTAATTTTAATATTAATAATAAATAATTATGATAAATTAATTAATATTAAATAAATATTCTTTATAAATATTAAGAAATAACAGGAAATAAGGCAGTGAATTCTTGTCCGGAAATATCTGTCTGAACAGTTGAAAATCCAAGATGAAAAGAAGGGTGTCTGAGGGAGAATTCCATAGCTCCGATAAAAAATCCGCCATAAAACGAAAAACCCCGCGAAACCCGACCGGAAAACAGGGGGAATCATGGTAGACAGAATCGGGCGCAGAATCCCCCGAAAAGGGCGCCAAAAAAAAGTCCGTATATCACTACACTACCCATCCAAATCGCGAATCCTAGGTACATTGCAAATTTAAATAAGCAAAGCACACGATGATGGCCTACACGGAAGGCACAACTTCCACATCTTGTATGATGGTCTGTTTCCTACTTGCGGGACTATTTTCATAATCCCATTAAAATAAAGAGACCTGTATACACAAATCTGCTTTTTATATAACATTTATTTATCTCTAATACTAAGTTTTTTATAGTGGTTAAGTTTAATATTAGATATTAATTATTATATTGACTAAGGTAGCGAATATTAAACTTTATTCCTGTATAAAATTTTGAAAAAAGTGACACCTGTATTCCTGGTTTGAAGGACAAGTGATTTTCTATGCTAATTCAATGTTGCTTCTTTTCATCTGTCACAGAAAAAGAATGAGTAGCTTCTACAAAGGTGTCAAACTCAAAGGCTAACTTGGGCCAAACACACAAGATTTAACTACAGTACAATTGTACATACTCTTTACTCAAATTGTAAAAATGTATTTTACATGTATTGTGTAGCCCTAATTTTCCTTCTAACCTCATCTTTAAAAATTTCTGTCTATCGTAAACTTTCTTCATTTGTTTTCTTTTCGCAAAATTCGTCCTTGACGCTTCCCATGAGTTAAACTTTTAACGACCCATTTTTTACTCACAACCTTATGTATAAATAAATAATTTCTTACAGCCCCATGAAAAACTTATATATATATATTTATATTCTTATAGTAATATTTTAAGGTGGGCGTTATGTAATGTCAACAAAAATGAGAAAAAGAATGAGTCTAAGGACCTTTTAATTCCCAAGAGACAGATGACGCTGTCTTCGTTTCTCGTCGCGAATGAAGGAAGCTGAAGCATTTCATGGATCTCTATATATTAATGTAAAGAACAAGTGTTTTGTATACAATTTAGGAATTCCAGCGGAAACTAGAATAAACAGATATAAAATTAAGTTTTACAGTACCCAAAGAACACAATATTATACTTATATTAGAAAAAGAAACGACTTAACACACCACTATTTTACTCTAAGAAAATTAATACAAAGTTTACGTCGACCTCTCCTAGAAGTCATTTAATTAAGTATTCTCCATCAATCTCAGATTCTTTTCACTAAATACGCAGACATATTCCACTCGTTTAATATTTTTATTTTTCACTAAAAGTACACACTTCTAACTTCTCAAGTATTTAAATTCTCTCTATTTCTTCAATTTTTTAATCTTCATGACCATAAATGCAGCAAAGGGCTAAGGTTAAGCGGAACCAGTCTCCCCAAAAGTTCTCCCAGGATAGGAGTGTAAGCTTCCCTGCGGGGAGCAGGCATCCAAGAAGCATTCAACCATTTATTAGTGCATTTAATCATCTAATAGACGAATCTTTGACTAAAACGCGTATCCGAAATGTACTATTTTTAAAGAAACAGGCGAATGTTCTAATGATTGGTGTGAAACATGTTTTTTTGTTTCATATAATTCATAATTAAGATACGATTTTCTTAGGGAAATTAGCCAGTAGATGCAAATCATTAACTACAAGTAATGTATATCATTTTTGATAAATTAATTATTTGCTGTGCTAAAGAAAGAAATTTCTGTATAAAAACAGTTTGACCTGACTATTTCCAGATAAGTTCATAAATTTTCAAAATGTATCAACAAGAATTTGAAAGGGTGTTAGGTACCATATCAAATACTTGAACTTTCCTACTTCGTTTAAATTCGAATAAGGAACTTCAAATTCTGAATAAAATTCACTAAGCTTCTATAAATTTTTGTCACACTGAAAAAGAATGAAATTCTCCATATTTTGCTGTTCGTTTCCAATTTCAACAAACTTTGTTTTGTCACACGTTACTTTCTTCCTTTTTTACCAAACATTACTTTTTCGAGTTTTCAACGTAATAATGCCATCTTTGTAGAATATTCGCTGTCCATATTTCGCTAAGGTAGTTTATTTAAAATTTTATCAGGTTTCTTTCTCTATTTTGCCCTCTGTCAGTCTGATATGAGTGAGTCATCAGCCCGAAAGGATTTCTGATATTTCTTGACGTTGCAATTTAAAAAAAGGTTCTATTGTGCACGCTTTTCTTAATTCTCATCATATAGTGTAAAGTATTCAGCTGGCTAATTTACATTTTCTAGATCGCTATTTTATTTATCTATAAATTCTAATCTATTTTCATAAATTCTAAAAAGCAGCTCTCTTTTGTTTTGGTTTTCTAAGGCTCAGAAAACACACATATATAAACACAATTTGCTGCTGCAAATTCCTTTACATATTGTGATTATATGAAAAACCTTTGGGAAATATTTATTGTAACGTTTAAAAAATACATTTTATAACTATACATTCAAATTATACAATACTTTTAGCGTGGAGTTGAAATATTCTTAAATATTGCATGAATAGTTGTTCTAAAATCCCTCAGTGTTGTGGATTCACACAAATCGGAAGTAAGAGAAAAGTTTTCGAAGAGCTACAGTACATCATAAGAAAAAAAAAAGATAGAAAGAAAACAAAGGAAATCATTCTAAACAAAGAAAAGTTGTACCCAGTGTGTAAATCTGTAACAAATCAGCACTTTTTAAAATAAAGCTTCATTTTATATTTCATTAAAAGTTTCTATGCAAAGAAATATATTTCCTCCGTCCCACATGCCGGTTAACCGCACTAGACGTTTTCTCTCTTTTACAGCTTGATAAAGTCGGTTACGAATCGTTCAGTCTCGCTGGATCAAATCGTAACCGACACAGAGAGATCTCTCATATATTACAAAACAAACACCCACACTAAGGTTTACAATTTAACTACACTCTCTCATTACATTAATTTTAATAAACACACACTAGTATTTATTGTACACATATTAAAGTAAAATTTTCTTCTCACTCTAAAGTATCTTTTCTCTTAAATTCTAAAATCTTTCTTTTAAAATTAAATATTTTTCACACAGTATTGGGCTAAAATTTGAAAAATAAGCAAAGCAAATGAAACTCAACACCCAAGCGATTGGAAGTTAAGTTCCCCTGTGGATAACATGCACACCCTCACCATTCTACCATTCTTCTGTTTAAATATAGAAATCCTGGGAAAAAATTAATGTCAGGAAGAAAATTTAATCCATAGTTGAACATTTTCCTTGGTTGCACCATTCATAAAGCTATAATTTTAAAACCACTCATATTTTCGTATTAAAATACAGTCGGTTCTCGCTAATTCGAACTTTCGAAAATACGAACCTCTCGCTGATTCAAACTTTCGATAATACGAACATCTCGCTGATTCAAACTTTCGATAATACGAGCCTCTCGCTAATTCGAACTTTCGATAATACGAACCTCTCGCTTATTCGAAGTATATGCTCAGCCCCTAGAAAAATCTTAATATTTTGAACTAAAACAATACGTTTTGGAACACTCAATATTTCGAAGTAAAATCTGTGGCTGACCAGACTACAACACGCAATAGTTCAACAATTCGTACACTTACTATCTACAGTCCTATAGCAAACAGGTTGGAGCTTACGTGTTTTGTGTTGTATTGTCTCTGCGTGTCTCCCTTGTAACGTAGACCCTTTGATGACAATCAGTCTTCTACCCCTTCTTTGTGTTTCCCGGTTTCTCAGGCGACAAGACACTTTTATTGCTTTCCTTCTTCAAGTGGACAGTTCCGGCATCACCTGTTGTCAGCCGTCCATATCTTTCGTTTAACGCGTGGCATTACTACTCATGTGTTCAGAAAGTGTGGTCCGCTATTGTGATGCGTAAGATTGTGTTTTTTGCGTTGGACTGACATATAACTATTTATGGCTCATCTGTGTGACTTATAACATGAGCCACCAAATGGGGCATGGGCGGCACTGGACCCTGCCTTGAAGAACCAATGGTGTTGGCATAGTGTCTGAGAGAACCGGGTGTGGAACGATTTAATTTCCAATGAGGAATGGAAGAGTTTTGGTGTTGCGTGTGAAGGAGAATTACTATATAAATTTATTATTTTAATTCCTGACTTTTGACTTCTGTATAACATTTATACTGTATGATATATACTTTTTAAAACTATTTTAAATTAATTTTATACATATGTACAGAGTTTTTGTTTTATTACATAGTTTAAAATTTAAATGAGTTACAAAAAATTCAGGATTTTTTTTCTTGCCCTTTGGATAATTCGAAGTTTTTCATTGGTCCTTTCAACTTCGAATTATCGAGAGTCGACTGTAATAAAATCAAACTGCATACAAACTCGGTAAAAGCTATACAACTATTTTAAAATAAAGATAATTAACGTAAATATAATACAAACAACGTTTTCTTATTTTTAATTTTGTTTATAAGTAAGTCATATTTTATGACAAGTGTACCTCTGAATGGTACTTATATGTGAATAAGCTAATTATCATTTAGTATTTTTAAGCACTTGTTGGTCAAGGCTATAGAAGAGAAAAAAATAGGTTTTGGAAAAGAAACTAGAAACAAATTATGAAAATTAAAATTTATGCTTAATACATATACTTTGAGAATGTATTTAATTTTCGATACGGTATTCTGAGACACAAGGGGGGGGGGGAAGATACGTGTCGGTAAAATTCAAATGTAATTTGATTCTTTTTAATACCTTTGTTGCTTTGCTTGGATATACACACAAATCTCTATTTTATACGTTCTTTTTTTTACACGATTTGGAAATAACACGCTTCAGCAATATGCTTTTTCTCACTTTTTTTTGTCCAAGCATGATGGCTGTCTTTCTTCAACCATACCTGTAGTTGAGGGAACAATGGCTACTTTTCCGTTGCGCAAATGTCACCAATTGTGAACCAAAGGCAAGCCAAATAGCCCAGCGAAGTGAATGACATAACAGTCAACGGTGAATAAAAGTCGAAAACGTACAACTATAAACAAATATTTATCCGACTACACTTAAATTGTGAATTTTGCTAAAAATTTACAATTTTCTTATGATTTTATTTCACAGGCTATTTTATTAGCTTTATAAAAATAACAAGTTTGTTATTTCCAGTTCACTAGAACAAAAACTACAATTGTTTTAGTAAAAGCAGATGCCTTTACTTTAAGCAAGATGTCATTCTTTAAAACGCATTTTACTCGAAACGTGTTTTTTAAAAAAAATGTTCAAACGGGGTCAGCGATTGCTCAAAAAGTTTTGAAAATAAACAACTGAAATTTCTTGTGTATGTTCTGTATATTACAGAAGTGATTTAACATTCACATTTATCAATCATTGTATTTTTACAAAATTTACAGTTTCATATGTTAATATAACGATTTTTTAAGCAATTTTATATAATATCTAAGATAAAGTGCTCTAGTTTTTGTAAAAATTAAAATATATCTTATCCTGCAAATCATTTAAAAAATGAATAACATAGCAACGCATCAGAATTGAAAAATTGAAGATTTGTTCATAAACTTTTGGTACATAATAAGCCGCGTTAATGTTATTTTTTGCAAAATTTTTACCCATTTTAGTAATAATAATTTCTTTTCCTCTTCTTAATTTTAGCCTATTTTTCTTAAAATGTACTAAACAAATCTAAAAACAATAAAAAAGTCTTCATGTCTCTATTTTTTTCTTTTAAAGTTGTCGCAAGTAGTCGGATACCTTAATAGTAAGCAAAGCAGGTTTAACTGTGAACATATATTAGTGACTGTGCAAATTACTGTAAACAAAACAGTTGTACCCAAAAAAAAATGCTCATAATTATTGGTTTTTCCAGAATACGGTGAATTCCTTGAGAATTTGTTCAAATGGGTCGTTTATTCCTCCTCTCCACATAAATTCAGTAAATAAAACCATTCTCATATTTTAAGTTTTCATAAATCTATTTTCTCCGCTCTTCTCCAAATTGAACAAGGATAAATATTTTTGATAAAAAATTTCCTTACTCCTTGTGTTAATTAAATAAAATTTTCATTAAAGATATATTTATTGGATAGAAAATTATTTCCAATCATACCCGATGCATTTTTTCAGGATTAAAATCACTATTGCGAATTTATCACGATAACATGTCAGATGTTAGGCATCGTATGCGACTACTGTAAGGCTCGTTTCTTTTTTGATGTGTAACATCTTTCCTCTCGGTTGCTGAAGATTTTTGGACGTGATTTCTCTCGTGATAAGGGACGGAAATGCGAAACAGGAAGTTGGGGAAGTGCGTGCTATTTAATTTGACCAATGAGCGCGCTTGGTGGTGACTCTTCCCTACCCTCAGAGGAATTTCTGTTTTTCTCCTTCATTCGGGAGGGGCTCCGCCCCCCCCCAGGCTGTCTAGGCCATGGGAACTTTGTTTTTGTTTTCTCACTTTAGGATTAGAGAAGAAGCTAAGTCCTTTAGCTGGATCTTGTAAAGTTATATCCACGTGGGTCCAACTCTAGTAGCCATCAAGCCACCAGCTTTCTTTATATTGTTAAATTTAGCATTTCAAAAGATTCTTATTCAAAAACTCGGTTTCGTTTGCGCTTGACTCTAAATTCACTACGCACATATTAGCAAGTCTTATTAGACTTCACCAAGGATAAACTTACAATTCTTACTCTCAATTGTCAAAATTTTTGGGCTCACCAAACAGAGCAGCTGGTGGTGCAATCTATCGCAAACAGAACAACTCGCATGTCTCCACTGGACAAACAGTGATTTCGGTGGTCGTATACATTTCTCCGAATCAAAAGGTTCAAAAAATTAAAGATTTCTTGCATTTTTTTACTTTTACCATATACCAAAGGTAATTCTGCTCTTTAAAAAAAACTATCAATCGCTTTCTATGATTTCGAGTGGAGATTTTAAAGTTAACTTCAGTTTGCTAGAAGCCGAGCCACTCATAGCTTTTTTGAATGATGAACTCATCTCCAAATGAACACAAATCGAAATGTTTCGACAACTAACAGTAGTACTGTTATTGACGCTATTTTTCAACGGATTTTAAATACTTTGAAATCACAAGTATAAGAGTCATATTTTAGTTATTATTACCGCTCTTCCCGAAATTGAACAAGAATAATTATTTTTGATAAAAAATTTCATTACTCCTTGTGTTAATTAAATGAAATTTTCATTAAAGTTATAATTATTCCATAGAAAATTATTTCCAATCATACTCGACTCATTTTTTTCAGAATTTAAGTTGCTATTGCGAATTTACCACGATAACATGTCAGATGTTACACATCGTATGCGACTACTGTAAGGCTCGTTTCATTTTTTTTTTTTTAATGCTTTCTATTAGTCGCGCCGATATACGAATACTGAGTATGAATTGAGTCGAAAGTTAAATATAGTTTGATGCACGACGTGTTTTTTTGGTTACTTTTAACTTTGTCGCGTTGTGTTAGTTTTATTGTGAAGATTTGTATATTGTTTTCTTCATTATTTTGACAGTTAATAGTTTCATATTGGATCAAATGGCGACTAAAAAAAAAAGAAAGCTTGATGCTCGCGATTTCCAAGATTCTTGGACTAACGAATTTGGATTCATGCAACAAAATGATCGCGCTGTGTATGTGCTATGTCGCGAAAGTGTCGTATGTCGTACGTCAAGTATACAAAGACATTTTCAAACTAAACACCAGACCACATTTAAGAATTCTGATGAGAAATGTGAAGTTTTAGAAAGAGCTGTTTCTGGATATAAAAAGGAAATTACATTTTTGTGTCAAACAATTGGAGTCAAACCAAAAGCGACAGAATGTAGTTTCGTCATTGCTTATTGTTTAGCAGCCAAAGGAAAACCTCTTATAGATGGTGAACATATAAAAGAGACATTTTTAAAAAGCGCTGAATTATTGTTCAGCGATTTACCTAACTTACAAACAATATTATCCCGAATTCAAGAAATGCTGCTTCTGAGCGAACTGTTGAAAGAAGAATAACACAAATGGCAGAAAATGTAACTGCGAAACAAAATTCAGGTTTACAAGAAACTGCTGCATTTAGCAATGCTCTTGATGAAAGTAAAGACGTGAATGATGTTACATGCCTTGTAGTAATTGCAAGATATTGCATTAAAAATCGAATTAATGCAGAGTTATGCAGCATGATTCCTCTGTCTGGTACAACTGAGGACAAGATATTCTTTTCTCTCATTTATAAATCATTTTCGAAGAAAAAATATTAATTTAAATTAAATATTTTCTGTAACTACTGATGGCGCCCATGCAATGATTGGTAAAGAAGAAGGAGATTTGTTGGACAAAATATGGAACTTCCATTACATAATACATCGGGAAAGTTTAGTTGCCATTATTTCTTCTCAGTGCTTAATTTCTGTAATGAATACTGTTTTTAAAACAGTTAATTTTATAGTATCTTGGTCTTCATTAGTACTCAGACAATTTTAAAATGTTTTAGAAGAAATGGAAATTGAATACATGGGGTTATTCCCTTGTTCAGTCATGTCCTTTAGCTTAGTCGGGGTAGTGCATTGATTAAGTCTGTGTCATGCATGGAGAACATTAAAATTTTTCTTCATGAGAAGGGATGATACATTCCCAATTTAGACGATAAGGAATGGTTATAAAAATTGATTTTTCTGATAGATACAACAAAACATCTGATGAACTAAACTTAGAGTTGCAAATAAAAAGTCAAACAGTGCTCGAACTTTTTGAAAATTGGAATGGCTTTGCTACAAAATTAAATATATTTTCCCTTAATATTAATACTAATACCTTCTAATACTATCCCAATATTAAAGCGCTTGCAAATACATCAACCTTAGACAAAGATGTACTTCAAATCTACGTTGAAGCACATAAGAGGAGTTTTCTAAAAGATGTAAAGACTTTGAAGATTGTATGCCTATATTTTCCTTCCTAATCAACCCTGATTTATATAATAGACTCATTAATAATTCCATTTAATTTGTCAATTTTTGAGTGGATGGAAATTAATAATTTGGAAACGGAACTCATTGAAATAACATCTTCAGAATTATGGAAAACAAAATTTAAGGAGTTACGTAAGAATTTGGAAGATAACACTAGCAGTAAATCGACAGCTATTTTAAATTGCTGGATGTCGTTAGCTGAACGATTTGTATAATAAATTTGTATTTTTGACCTATTTTTCCTAATTCTGCATGTATGTTGTGGGAATCGAATTGTTTCAAATATTTCCTATTGCTTGGCACGCTGAATCACATTGGTAGGTTGGTTTGGCACGCCACAGCTGAAGGGTTGCCGACCCCCTGTGTTAAATGTTAAAAAAAACCGGATAACTTAATGAAAACGTAAGAAAATATTTTTTAAATAAAGAAAATGTTCCTAAATTATAAAAAATATTCCCAAAACATAAAATTTTCTTTTAAGTTTGTAAGATTCATCTTATTGAGGAAATGTAATAATGATTTTGTAAAATAACTTAAACAATCGTGACCAAAGAATTCGTCTAGGTAATAAAAACCACTTTTATTCATTAAAAGACTAGAAAAAAGAAGTTGAATTTAAAATTTTCTGAGAAAGAAATATTTTCCTTATTGAAAAAACGTAGAATTTGAACAAACACCGTTTGCACATTTAAGGGCAGTTTTTGGTTCGAAGAAAGTTCTTGGTAAAATTTTTTCAGAAATAATCCATATTGTACCAATAAATGAAAAAAAAAAAGATTAGAAAAAAAAAGAGAAAACATTTTGGCACAATTTCGATATACGGACTTTTTTCAAAAATCGCCAAATTTTTTTTTCCGGCGACGGCAGTTGCCAAGGGAAGCACAGGGTTGCATTCCCCCTTAGCCGCCGGGAAACGCTGCGATACTCCCCCACCCCCTCCTGAATTAACAGTTTTGCAAAGTTCCCGTCTTCGATCTAAGTTTGCCCCCCCCCCCGCCACCTCTGTAGGAAAATTAATGGTGGGGGATTCTTTCTAACTTTAGTAGAAGCATAAAAATGAAACATGTAATATTTTTTCCTACATAAAAAAAAAAGAATACCAATATTAAACTAAAAAAGTAGTGAAGGGACAAATTTTTATAGAACTAAATGTAAATAGTTAATGATTATTTTAGCAATACTGCATTGAATTTAAGAATAAAAATCTATTTTTAAGTGATTCAGAATAGTAATGAACAAATTGTTCTATTTATCATCATTAAGCCTAGAAGAGAAACATTAAAATTTAACATATTAAAGCAAATTAACATTAAAGTTAAAGTCATAAATTAAATATAAGGAGAATCTTTCTTGCTTACATTGAATAAAATAAATATAAATAGAATTAACTTACCTTGCAGCACTTTATGTATAAAAAATTGTCACACAATGGCCAAAGTCATCACTTGTCAGCAAGATAGATTGTGATAAAAATCGTGGTGATAAAAAAATCTTGATTAAATTCCCCTTTTAAAGAATTTGACCTAAGCCCCTCTCAGCCCAGTTGATGTCCCTAACAATCTCTAAAAACTTATTGAAACAATCCACTCCCTGCTGTTTGTTTCATTTTCTAAACTTATATACAGCAACAAATGAAATTTTAAATCTATTTTTCTATTGCAGGTAGGGAGTGAATCTGTAACATGCTTCCAAGTGCCTTCTATGGTATTTGTGTGGCAATTCGTTACTGGATTTACAAAATGAAGGCTATGATTTAACGTCAAATGATCAAACCTTCTTGTCCTAAATTTTTAAATGCCTTCCATTTGTTGGAAAAATCATAGTTCCAGGCTCTATCCATTCCTGTAAAATGTTGACTAGAATCTCACAAGATTTGTTGAGTACTGCTTCCATTCTGAATTCGATTTGTCGACTTCTGCATAATATAGAATAACTTCAATGACAAATTGCCCGCAATCTGCAACTGTATCAGAAGATAAATAGAAATAAGCTTTGGTCTATTTTGTTCTGGTTCCCATGATCAAATGATAAGTGAGACGAAAAATCTCATTTAATTTTAGTTTGCTGCAACTGAACCACAAGCCAAGATGTATGGTTTTAGTTCAACTATACAAGCCATGATGTATGGTTTTAGTTGAACCACATATCTTGTTATTCCTGGAATTTCTGCTAATCTATGAATAACTATCTAAAATAGAATTTTTCTTCTCAAACTTCATCAAAACATTACAATTGCAGTAAAAAAATTCTAATTTAATCAGATGAGTTTTTCTTGCAAAATCTAAAAATAGTTTCCTATCCCTACATATTTTATAAACAAAATCAAGATGAAATACTCCCTTTTTCTCCCCAAATGTGGCCTTTTTGCTAGAAAATAAAACAGGAACTGTTTCTGACAGAACTTTCTTATACTCGGGATAAACACTGCAAATAGTCCCATGGTTAGAGGGAACAGGTTACAATATTTAAAGGTATATAAAATAACAAGGTTTTTAAAATTTAAATTAACCTCTTTGTAAATGAATAATAATAATGTAAAAATTGATAGTCAGCCTAATCTATAACTGGAATAATTTATCAATAAGTAAAAATGAATGTTAATGAATAACTAAATAATATTAATAAATAATATGGATAAAGGCACATTAATAATAAAAGAATATATTTCCTAATTATGACAGAATTAAGTCAACCTAAGCAATAATTAAATAATTTTTCAGTAATTAAGAAGAAATATTAATAAGTAATATGAATAAGAAATAAGGTAATAATAAAAGAATTGAAATACAACCTAATAATTAAAGAATATTCAACCTAATCAATAATTAAAAATAAACTTTAATAAATATTAAATATAACTATTTTTTATAAATAATTTTTAATATAATTATTAATTTTAAAATTAAATGAAAAATAAAAATTATTAATTTTTTTAAATAAAGAATAAAAATTATAATTTTAATATTAATAATAAATATTAAATAATTATGATAAATTAATTAATATTAAATAAATATTCTTTATAAATATTAAGAAATAACAGGAAATAAGGCAGTGAGTTCTTGTCCGGAAATCTAGCGTGTCATGAGTTCGATCCTAGTACCACTAAAGATCCGCCGTGTAGGGGAGCGATGCACGTTAAATCTGTCGAGAGCTCAAACGTCCTCCCGTTGATGTGGTGTGGTAGTTAGGAGAGGGGGGTGCCAGCTCAGGTGTCGTCCGCGTCACTTGACCATGGTTCAAAATTACGCGGACCGTCGCCAAAGCCCTCGTGTTGCTAATCAGTGCGACGTTAATATTCTCTCACTCACTCACTTGTCCAGAAATATCTGTCTGAACAGTTGAAAATCCAAGATGAAAAGAAGGGTGTCTGAGGGAGAATTCCATAGCTCCCCCCCCCCCAAAACATTACTGATTGGAAAATTCGCCATAAAACGAAAAACCCCGCGAAACCCCACAGAAAAACAGGGGGAATCATGGTAGACAGAATCTGGCGCAGAATCCCTCGAAAAGGGCGCCAAAAAAACTGCCAAAAAAAAGTCCATATATCGAACTTGTGCCCGATATATTCATGACCATTGCAAAAAATATTTAAGCCACAAGTGCAAGAAATGAAAGGATATTTCTTAGAAAAATTACATTGTCAAAAAATTTACAAATTTTTATTTAAAAAAAACAATGACAATGAAATTTAAACACATTAATTTAAGAATTAATAAAAAATGAACAATTATATTAAAATTCTGAAAGCATTTTGTTACCTTTTAATATCAATAGATGGCGCCAGGGCTGTATCATGTTATTGATTACCTGGGAAGAATTATTGAAATTTTCTAAAGCGCAAAGAAATTACAAGTCGAAAAACATTACAAATGGAAAGAAAAAAAATTCCAAAACGTGGAAACAATTCAATTATTCAAACTAATAATGTCGCCTATGACCCTATGAACATGAAATTTGGTGAGTATATACAATGGAGGCAGAGGGATCAAATGAGCTAGGTCCAAGAGGACTGAGAGGCTCGAATGTCAAGCTATTGGCAAAATGCTGTCCAGGGGGAGAGGCACCTGGAGGTGGTCGAGTCCTTATCCTTCCTAACCAAACAGGTATTATTATCGATCCCCTAAATATCAACCCCATATTATCAAAAAATTGCTCCATACACGGAGAAAAAGAAATACTCAAAAATGACTACATGGACATACTCATTTTGAAATGAGTTTGTTTGTATGAGATTTGAACGCATGCCTTTACGAATATGAAACATTACATGTAATCAAAATTTCAAAAAATGGTTAATTAACACTATCAAACAAATTAAACAGATATTCAGGATTAAAGAAGTTTTTTTAATATACTGGCTACATATTTTAAAGATTGGGGTTCAGCAACAAATATAGTTCTCATAAATCTTCCGAACTATTTTTCGTTTCTACCACGCTACCCGCGGACGAACACATGAGTACTAGATTGTTTTGATTTTGTGTTATGACTTTAAATCAAAAGAGTCCTTTTCTAGACTTTTGAATAAAAGTTTTCACCTATTTGTTTTACAAAATTATGTGCCTTGTTTTTAATATAAGGCTTTTTTTATAGGAATTAAGCGAAAAAAATGTGATAAAAATCTGCCTTTTTTGGCGGATTACTTAAAAAAACAAATTTAAGGTATGCATTTAAATGCAAGGAGGTACATAAATACAGTGAACCTCAAAAGTGTTCGTACACTTGCAAGTTCCTATAAAATTTAATGATTTCGACTAATAAAAATTAATGTATAAAAATTGTAATTTTTTTATGATGTCTGCAACTTGTTCTTAATGGAATGACATAATTATTTTTTTAAAAATAGTATAACTATTATTTTTAAAAATTAATAATGAAAAAGCTACTAAAAATTACGCCACAAAAATCTTCGTATACTTAACAAAAAACTCAATATAGCTTTAAATATTGTGTATTTCTTTCTTAATTTAGAACTTAGTAGGATATCTTTTAGTGTCCACAACAACTTTTAAACGTCTTGGTATAGATTTAATCAGTTTTTTGTAATGTCTGCATCGATTTACCTCCATGCTTCTGTGATTTTTATTTTTACTTACCATTATGTGTTTATATGTCATGTTTTCTTTTTATTTTAAATCTAGTTCTCCCCAAATATGCTCTGCTGGGCTAAATAAATTGATTGAGGAGGTGTTTTCACAAAATTTTGGGGCAGTTATAAAGACACCAGCGGTGTACATTGAGAGCAGTACGCTTGGCGTCATTATCCTGTTAAAATATGAAGTCGTGTTCAATATCAAATTTTGGACATACAATTTAAAATTTCTCTTTAAAATATTTGACTAGAGCTCATGATTCTCAATACCATCAAAAATTACCTAATTCTGGGGCTGATTTATGCCCCCACGCAAGAACACTTCCACTTCCATGGTTCATTCATCGAACTAGATTCTTGTGACTAAGTTTCAAAAAATTCAAAATTGACAGGAAAGTGATTGGGATGACAGAAAATTCAACATTTTTGGTTCTGATGGGCATATAATAGTTTTAAAGGAACAAATGAGGCATTTAATCCGGTGAATTTATGTGGAACAAGAGCTCCTCCACCTCCATGCTTCAACACAGAGGTGTTCTTGCGGGGGAGGGGATGTGTAAATAGGCTTCAGGAATTAGGTATAATTTGGTATTTTTTGATGGTATTGAGAATCATGAGCTCTATTTAAATATTTTAAAGAGAAATTTTAAATTATCCTCTCAAAATTTGGATATTTCAGACGACTTCATTTTTTAACAGGATAATGACGCCAAGCGAACTTCTCTCAATGTACACCGCCTGGTGTCTCTATAACTCTACCCAAAAGTTTGAAAACACCTCCTCAATCAATTTATTTAGCCCAGCAGAGCATATTTGGGGAGAACTAGATTTAAAATAAAAAGAAAACATGACATATAAACACATAATGGGAAGTAAAAACAATAATCACAGAAGCATGAAGGAAAATCAATGCAGAAATTACAAAAACTCATTAAATCTATATCAAGATGTCTAAAAGTTGTTGTGGACACTAAAAGATATCCTACTAAGTTCTAAATTAAGAAAGAAATACAATATTTATATATATATAAAGCTATGTTGAGATTTTTGTAAAGTGTACTAAGACTTTAGTGGCGTAATTTTTCAGGAGCTTCTTGATTATGAATTTTTAAAAATAATAGTTATACAATTTTTAAAAAAATAATTGTCATTCCACCAAGAACAAGTTACAGATATAAAAAAATTGCAATTCCAAAATATTAATTTTTATTAGTCGGAAACAATAAATTTTATAGGAAATTGCAAGTGTACGAACACTTTTTGGGTTCACTGTATATACACAGAGATTAGATTTTGATTCATAACACAGATAGAACTAAATAAAACATGTTCTGAAAATTTAAATTCAATATCTTAAAAATATTTTGTGTAGGGATCAGCATCTGGTTTTGTTAACTCCAATCCCAGTTTACCAATTATACGATAACTTTACTTCTAGATATCATAGAAACAAAAATAGAGTGTTTTTGGAATCTTAAATGTATAGGCTTTAAAATAAAAACACAAAAGTAATTTTTGAAAATTTTCACCCAAACTGCGAATTTTAGGTAGTCACATATCTTAATGAAATTTACTTGATTCATAATAAGTCATATTGTATGATTTTTTGGGCACTTGCTTATAGGCAAATAATAATTTAAGTATTCCTTTGCTACATTGGAATAGTTTTATTTTCATATTTAACTTTAAAATAGCTTGCATGTCTTGAAAAATGCAAGCCTACAAAATAAATCTTTGTTTTCAATTAGTAATCTTTTTAAGAGACTAATTTCTTGTAAATTTTAAAGAACTTTTTTAGCTTATTGGTAAACTTATGGAAAATGTCTTAAAAGTTCTCATAAAGAAATTATTTAAAAGAGTCAACTATTTCAATACATTTATTTTATGATTCCTTTCACCCTCATTTTCGAGTATTGAAAGAATCAAAATTTACTGAAAATAACAGAATGAGCAAAATTAGAGTTTAGTAAAATTGAACTTAAGCTATTTCAAGAATGTTTTTTAATTTTAGTTTGGGACATAGCATGTAAAAATTAAATCTACTTAAATACTAATATTTATTGGATATTTTGTATTATTAATAATTGGTCTACATTGTTCAAATTGGATTCATCTTATAACATAGTGCAGAAGGCTATACTCTTATGACCATTTAAAAAATCTTATTAAATTGATATTTTAAAAAAAAGACAGAGAAGCTGAGTCAAAGTAAGTTTTAGTTCGCAACATATTGACCTTTGTGACTATACTGTTTTGTTTATTTGGATGAAAATAAATGAAGTATATATATCAGATTCTTTATATTTAACCCAATATAAATATATTTTATGCTTTTACTCATTAAAGAAAGGTAGAGAAAAATTATGTTCTTACCATAAAATCTGGCATATCATGCATACCATCGTATTACGTGCACTTATACTTTCAAGTAGCAATTTTTAATTTTTATGTTTATTTGCTGTATAATGTGCACCCCCTTTTTCATGAAGAAACCTGAGATATATGCGAGTCATGCTCTTAAAGTTTGAAAGTCATTTATTCTAAGCTTGAGTAAAAAATAGTATACATCTAGAAGTGCAACCCTTTTAAGTTCATAAGGAATGTCATTTCTTTTAAATAAACATTATTTTGATCTATGTAGAAATCTAATTTTTTTTCCTGTGCTCACATTTTTTAAAGCTCTCATTTTTATACCTGGTATATAACGTGCACGCATAAAATTCAATCTTATTTTTTGTGTTAAAAGTGTGCACCATACACCAGATTTTACGATACATATTACCACAACAATGCCAATGTTCAAGATAACGTGCCAAGTTGGTGACCCTGATTTTGCATGTGTCGTATGCGCCAGATTGACTGCCATGTGTTGTATTACTTATAATTTCACCAATATGGTTGCAATATTATGTAAGTACCAAAAATTAATACAGCTTGGGTACAAAAACTCCTGTATGCAGGTATGTTGTACACAAGTGAAAAAACATAAGAAATCTTGGTATATATATATACTTACGTATTATCACAACCAATTGGTGACATTATATTAAACAAAGCATCTGTTTGCCAATTCAGCACGTTCAACACACAGGAACTCGGAGGGTACTTGTGTATTTTTGCGACAATCGCTGACTCTAAATAACTCGCTGTGTTGGCCACCCCGATTTCCTATGTGTGGTATACACTGAATTGGCTGCCAGGTGCTTCATTTCATATAATATCGCTAATAGGTTACAATAAGACGCAAGTAACAATCAGGGTTGCCAACTTGGTGAGTTATTATTAGATTTGGCATTTGTTGTGATAATACGTAATTTGTTCAGTCTGACGTATTTGAAGCACAATTAATTTAAATTATAGTTTTAAGAAACATGCTTTTTTATCAAACTAAAAAGTAAGAAATAAATCTTAATATAAGAATAAAATGATTAACGAGAAAATTAATGCCATCGTGGTAAAAGCGTGGGGTCCTCTGTACTACATTTTTACACTAATTCTGCATTTTGGAATAGAACTAGTAAGAAATTATAACAATTGATATTGAGCACCCCACTCTTTTATACGCAGTTATTATTTTTCCAGTTCCAATTTCTTTTTTTTTTCTGCTTTTTTCTTGGCATTTCTAAATACCTTTTGTTCTATTTCTTTAAATCCTGGCATTCATATTTTTCTAATTGGTTTTCTATAAAAAAAAGTACTTATGTTTTTGCTTCTTAATGTAATTCCTTTTTTGCCAGGAATATAAGCCATTCTTTTAAATTATTTTCATGTTGAGTTCTTAGTGGGAGACCATCATCGTTGATTGAAAACTATTGGATGCCAAAATTTTATTTGCAGCGATTTCAAAACCACTTCTAAAAGATGTTTAATGTGTAGTGTACTGATAACAAATTAGTTCCTGTATATGTTGTTCCAATGTGTGGTATTTTTTGAACTGTTGTTTTTATAAATGTGAAATTCCAAAAGACATGCCTTCATGTGTAATATTTATAAAAATTGTATTTTTTAAATCTTTCCTCTTGTTTCTAAATTATGAATGCTTTATTTTTAATTTGCACTAATTTCATTTCTGCTTGTTAGCACAAATCTTGATTTTTAATGTTTCCACTCATAATTTGTTTTAAATTTTGCATATAGCTCTTAATTTTTTTTAATATATTTTATGGATAAAATTAATCTATGAATTTCATACATTTTGCACTTTCTGCCAAAGACCATTGGTTTCACATTGTAGCCTTTGTTGTTATGTTCTAAATACTCATACAGGCATAGCATATCACTACATGTGTTATGCTAAATTTTGTAGATAGTCATTTCGAAAACTATATAATTATGAACAACCTTTGTAAAAAATTTACTCTAACGAAAAAACTCTCAAAATTCCTTTCAGAACCAGCTATCTATAAATTCTGCAGTAAATAATTTAGATGACTCGCGCGCATATCCTAACATGTAATTTATTTGAAACAACACTGTTTGAAAGGCATTTTCACTCACATTTTGTAACTCAAAGACATGATTTGATAAAAAAATAAAAAAGTTGTTTATTTATGTACTTTTACACACTTTCATATATTTACAATGATAATTCAATGTATATTACACTAAAACATAATCTGTTCTGCACAAATAAGGATGGAGTTGACTATAATATGGATTAGATAGTCTTTATAAAAAAATTTTCAAAAATCTCACTTATATTCTTGTTTATTTTTTGATGTATATATGTATGTGTACAATTTCCAGAAAAAATATTTCAACAATATTATTTTGGTTTGTTTTATTTTCCTTGTTAACAGTGAATAATTGAAAATAAAATGCTGTATAAAGTATAGTAAAATGGCTAGATTATGATTCTGTTGGTCCTTGGGGTGTTATTTTTTCTTTTAAATGGGTGCTGAAAACTTCTCTAAAAACTCTTTCCAGTTGGTTAAAAACTTGTTTATTTTAAATGTTTTGTTAATGCAAAAATCTACTGTTTTAGTTGTTTTTACATTCTTCTAAGGACTGAAATTTTTAAGTATTTTAATTAAAAAAACCCATTAACTAAAAAACTATAATATTTGTTTTCTTTGGTGATAGGAGAGTGTAAAATCAGTTGATTTAACAAAAAACTATCTTAATCTGTAATATAGCAATGTATTTTCTTTATTTCCATCTGGATGGATGTGTTTCTATTTAAACAAAACAATTGATAAAAAGAGTACTTTCACACCTGGGCCTAATGAGTGCTATTTTCGTCAAAAGGTTTTTTCTTCAGGTTACATAATATGTAAAAAACTATTTTTTTCTGGCATTGTTTTGAAATTTTTACTTTGAAAAATCTGTTATTTATCATAATGTTTCCTAGATGTTTCTATTAACTTATTATTAAAGGGCTGAATTTTTTAAAATAAAAGTTAATTTTCTGTTTGTATATGATTTTAAGGAAACAATATAATGCTTCTAGAAACATAAATATAACTTATAATGAACCCAATTGCTTCTGGAACTAGTTCAAATTGCATACGCATTTGTTTAACTATTACATCGAATTTATTTTTGCAATTTTCAAAGATTTATATTTGCGGTATAAGTTCGAAGACATGCAGTTTGTGATCAAATAATAGTTGCATTTTTTCCCCCGAAAAGTAATATTTTTGTTGATATTTGTGTATTATCGCCACCGTATTGGCGACATTAAATAAAACGAAGTACATGGTTGCTAATTCAGCGCGTACGACACATGCGAAATCGTTACTGCCAAAATTTGGTGAGTTATCTTTAACTTAGGCACTTTCGCGATAATACGCGAGTACCTTTTTGTCACACACAATAAATGTAAAATGAATTTTAATTTCGAAGTTAAGTGTAAAAATTTCATGAAATGAAAATAAAATAATACTTTAGATGAAGAAAGTGAAAATTCACAACTTAGGTATCACATTTTTAAATCCCTTAAGATTTGGGTTAATACATATTTTTCTGTTAAAAATTCATATTAGATACAACAGTAACGAAAATGAATGCTATACAAACTCATTTTATTGTTTTAAACTCATATTTGATACAATAATAAATTCAAAAATGAGTGCAATATATAATCATTTTGTTCTTTCATTCTCAAAAATTTGATCCCGTGACAGGTTCAAAAATGAGAATGTACTTGTAGCTCAATTTGAGAATATGCGATTCTCAAATTTGAGTAGGCGTGCATCGGAGATATTTTGAGAATGTGAAGTACTCAAAAGTGTGTGTGAGCTGTTTTCTCTCAGTTTTGAAAATCGTTTCTCGCAGTGTAGGACTAACATGGAGATTGATATTTTAGTGTGTAAGCCCTCCCCTGCCCAAATGAGGTCATTATTAGTAATGAAGTGTGTGGGGGAGGGCAAGCGTGTGTTTTTATTAGTCAAATGATATAGCGCTCTTCCCTGGTTTCCTGTTACACACTTCCGTCACTTTTCACAATATCATTTCCACAAATATCCAGCAATCACGATGAAAGATGTTAAACATCAAAAATTGCTTGACTGACAGAAATATATGCGGCCTGCAGCCACCCATTGTTGTACTGCCGCATGCGGTGCACGCGCTGCACACCTACTAGGATCAGCCTTCTCAATTACAGAAAATATACCGGTGTGATTAGAAATGTAACTATACCTCTAATGAATAGAGCTTTCCTGAGAAATGTAAACAGTCTATATTTTGTCTTAATCAATTTATAAAATGAAATTTTAGGTTGTAAACTTATTAATGCAATGCTTTTTAAAACTGTCATGTAGGCCTTCTATAGCCATTACCGGAATAGAGATAGAATGGAGAATAAATGTAGTGATTTATACAAATTTCACAAAATGACGTTGTTTAGACAAATTAATAAAAATTTGTTGGATTGGTGTATTAATAAATAATCTAAAATGAAGAAGCGAATGATAGAATGAAATAATTTTCTTTTGTAAATATGTGTGTTGGTTTTATAGAAAATCACTTATATACGATATCAATGCAAATATCAATGTATAGCAGTGCCGATTTAACACACTTCTAGTTATTAGTATACTTCATATCTCTGGTTCTGCATCCAGGGCCCGATATGAAGCATACTAATTATATACCCCTTGACACTGGTAAAACAAAATTTAAAACCAGAAAATCTGGTTAAATCCCGTTTATCCGGCCCTTCCCAAGCCCAAAATGAATAATCCAGCACTGATGTATAGGTTTAAAACACCCTAAAATTGATCTTCGAACGATTGGCTCAGCCAGTTAGAAAGATGTACAACTCAGCATGAAATTCCGCTTCGTTCCACATATATACTCAGCCAGATACGGGATTGGAGGCCACAAGCGGCCCGAATGCTCACATATTTCACCCTAATCACTTCAAATTGATCTTCCTCTCTTTCCTTTTTTAAAACTTAGAAATTTTATGGAAAAACTCAGTGGAGCACACGCGAATTTTTCAAAAGGGTGGGGGCGTCCACCATTCTCATCATACCCCAATACGCCACAATACAAATTCTTCTGAATTTATCAGTCGGGAAGGAGCACTAAAAATTTCTTGAATCAATAATTAGTATTGAGAGATAAAGTAATAAGTAACTAATAACAAACAAAAAAAATAACTAGAATGCGCAAAAAAAAAAAATTATAAACTCATAAATTAAAAAAAATCTAGAGCGATGGGGTCATCTTGACTTCTTGACCTCCCCCCCCCCCCAACCTCTACTTGAATCCTGCCCTGGAAACATTAAAATGTTTGTCATGCACATCAAAAATAAAAACCGAAAATTTTTTCTAAAAAAGCAATGGACTAAATTCGCGACAGAGTGATGCCAAGCGGGGAATCACGTCACAACCGTGGCAACATTTGCACGTGTTCATTGCCGTGTTAGAACCAATACGTAAGTTGCTGACATTCTTGTGTATTAATTTTATCTAATTAAAATATATGATATAATTATATTTTATGAATTATTCTAGTGTATATATTTTTTAGGAAAAACTCTCAACAACTCTTTGATATATTTTTTGTTTTTTCAAATTTATTTATCTAATTATGTATTCGTCTGCCTCAAATAATGTTAGCTGGTATATTTATTTAGGTTGGTTCCTAGCACCTGGTGCACAGCGAATATTTATTTTAATTCTTAATTAATTTAGTAGTTATTAATTATATATTTTTGCACAAAAATGGCTTACAGTATATAGGATCAATACTTCTTTTAAAAAACTACAAAATGTTTTTTTTTAGACTCTAGGTAGACTCCTTGTGTGCCAACAAGTATAAACAAGGCATTACAAACGTAAGTCAATACTCAAACAATAGTGGTAGGAAGTCTTAAGTACAGGGATACAATCGCAAATGGGAAATCGAAAGGTAAAAAGAAACAAGACGGGATGCAAATACAATAAACACAGTACAAAATACAACATTGCTCACATGCAAAAACGGAGACATTCAGTAATTAAAATTATACAATGGCGAAGGTTTCGAAGCACATGTGTGATCAGAATAAAATTTTCAAAATGCAAATGCGTAAAAGCATGCATACACACAAATACTTAAGAATATACACATAGACACACACACACACATATATATATACATATATATATATATTACAATACACAAACAGAAAGAAGAGAGAGAGAGAGATACATACATACACAGTAAATGTTAGCAAACACACACAAAAAATAATAAAATAGAAAATTTTTTAATTTACAATCTAAACAATACGAGAAAAAATGCTATTAATATATGCACAAAACGATGTAAAAGAAGACTTGCTCTGAACAAAGGCAGAGAAAGGAGGGCCACGCTATATTGTTCTTTTGTAGGCAATTCATGAGAGTACGTCTTTCGGAAGAGAATTTAGAACATGCAAAAATTAGATGCTTGACATCCTGGACTGTGTCACTGAGCAAACACTGGTCAGTAGGCGACAAATTAAACGTTTCAAATAGGTTTTAAAGTTTCCATGCCCAGTTAAAACTGGTAAGTATAAAATTAGGTTGAAAGTGTTTAGCCTTTAAACGTCTCTGAATAGAAGAATAAATCCCTTGGTGAAGAGATCATTATTTGATATAATTTATTCCACTCAGAAATAATTTTTCCTTAAAAATATTTTTATAATATGATTTCGGAATGCTCATAGGAATCAAAATACTTAATTTTGTAGCTTCTTTTGCAAGCCATCAGCACGTTCATTGCCATAGATTCCGTATGACCTCGAACAAAAGAAAAGGAAACTTTTACACCTCTGGGCTTCGAAGAAAATTGAGATCAATTTGCGTTTTAACAATCAGTTGATTTTGAGAATCAATGTTATTTAAAGCATATAAAGATGAAAGAGAATCGCTGCAAATTAAAAAATCGATGAAAGGTTTTCGTTTTTACAGATCCATGAGACTGCTTGAGCTATGCAAAGTAATTCAGCCTGAAACACACTGCATTCATCTCTTATTCTAAATTGGCGAGTTTCAATTTCAAAAAATCTTGGAAAATAACAAATGCAAGGCCAACCTTATTGTTTAATTTGCTGCCTCTGTAAAGCAGACAACCGGAAAGTTGTCTTCAATATTTTTACGTAATTAACAAAATTAAGGGGAAATCATTCAGAAGGATGAGGGAGATTAGAAAATCGCAGGGTACCATCTAGACTTATTGGTACAGTTCTTCATTGCATTCTTGAATTCATTATTTCTGATTATAAAGATGTCAAGGTGAAAGCTTGAGATAGCAAACACAGCATCATAGGATATCGTTCGATACCCAGAAATAATCGGAGAAGTATTCTTCGTTGAATTTTTCGCAAGAGCGACAATTTATTTTCTTCTTCAAGGCAGATCCCCAGATTCAGGAACCATAACAGATAAATGGAACAATGCCCTGTTTATAAATGAGGGATGAGACATTGGACTTTGATCCCAAAGCTATTTCTGGAAACTCTGTTAAGCCCTAGCAGAATTTTTCACTTTATTTGAAAGATGCAGAATATGTTGCTTCCAGCAGAATTTATTATCAAGAACAATACCAAAATATTTTAGTTCCTTCACACAATCGAGGGGATCCCATTAAGGGTGAGGTTGCTAGTGAGGGTGTTGCTTTCTCTCTTCTCCAAGATCATAACTTTTGATTTAACAGCATTAAACTCTAATTTATAATTCTTTGCCCAGGTTGATACAAAATCAAGGGTAAGCTGCGCTTGTCTGCTTATATCATGAAAGACTTTCCCTGAAAACAAAGAAGTAAGTCGTCGGCAAAAGCAATTGTTTCACAAGAGGAAGCCAAGATTTTTTCCAAAACATCATTTATAATGATGTTCCAGAGAAAAGGTCCAGAAACGGAATCCTGAGACATCCCTGTTCAAAAATCTCTCTTTTGATACCTAAAGTCAAGATAAGCTGAATTACGGCAAATAAGTTGTTAGGGATGTTAGATCTTTTAAAAGGCTCAGAATACCAGGCCACCAAGCATTATCAAAAGCTCCTTTAATATCAAGAAAACTAGGATTGTATGAAAATTTCTCTTTTTCCTTTTAAAACAATTTCATTAAGTTTCATCAAGGCGTCCTCGGTACATTTTTGTGGCATAAAACCAAATGGTTTTTATTGAAAAAATTATTTTTTTGTAAA
>BMAO01034454.1:0-22724 GCA_019973975.1 Trichonephila clavata | reverse complement strand
TTTCACTTCATTTTAGCAACAAAGGGTAGGAAAAGCACGCTTCTATTAAGTATAGGAGTAAAAACAAGGTAGAAAAGATGCTTAATATTAAATTATAATTGAATTAACTTACTCTTAGAACGTTTTGGTTATCTATGGTCTAAATTACCGTAATTCCTTTCTCAGCTATTCGACCTCTGGTCGTTATTAATCCAATCCAACTAAATGGTCAATTAGCAAGCTTTAATTATTCATCAATTAATCGACGATCAACTATCGACTAGTTTCCGCTAACTACTAACAACTAACTCCGCGTACCTAAAAGTTAATGCTTAAATATCATCCTACATTTACATAAAAGCATGTCTTCTTCGGGAGAAAGTTTACAATGAAACAGCATTTAAAAGAAATAGTTTTCCCCAAGAGGATTAGTAAGAAGCTCGCGGATAGACCCGTTACAAGATGACTTTATGTAAGAGTCCTCCCTGTTTACAAAATTAAAAAAAGACTATGTAAGCTCTTCTCTCTCTCTCTCTTTACTAAAAACTTAACTCATGTTTCCTATTTCTGTATCAGAGCTTTTAACGCTTGTGCTATTTAATTAAAAAAAATAAGAAATCTAGGACTTAATTGCTGGGATTAACTTATCTTATACATTTACTTCAGTATAATTCTGAATATTTGGATTTTAAGAAACATGCATTAGACCAGGGGTCGGCCACCTTATAGCTGTGGAGTGCCAAACTAATCTGCCATTATGCTTCAGGATGCCACACTGTTGGAAATATTTAAAACATTCAATTCCCGCTGTAATATATGCAGAGTTAGAGAATAGAGTTCAAGAATATTGATTTAGAAGTTTATTATTTATTAATTTTGCATCATTCAAAGAAAATTATTATCACAAATATAAACAATTTGTGAAATATAGCTATTTTTCATCCCAAATACAAAATTTAAATTATGCATATGTTGTGTATCTTTTAAACATGTTTATTTTAAAATAGGAAATATAAGTACTCCCTTTCAATATAGTTGAATTAAAAAAAATTGGCAGTTATAGAGACTGTCGATAGAAGTGAAAACTTAAAACTTTTAGTATTAAAATTTGAAGTTTCATAATGTTTGAATTAAAATTATCACCATCAATCTGGTTTTCACATCTATTGACACTCCGAGCAACAACTAAATACATGTTTATATATTGTTTTTTTTAATTATTCAAATATGTTACGGGCTGTACAAGATCATGACAAAATATAAGTACAATTCCATTGAAATAACAATTAATATACAATCATATTATTTAAGGATAGTATTTGTATTTACTTAAATTTCAATGTACCTGATTTTTAACATTATTTTAATTGTTTGCATCGTTGTCATCATTAATTTCAACAATACCTAGACTTTTTGTACTTTCGATTATTTCATTTTGTTTTAAAAAAGATACAATAGGCTTATGGTAACTAAAGTAAGAAAGGGAAATGTTTGATTCAAATTTATCTAAGTATCGCGTGTGTGTAAAAACCGCATCGATCGTCGTTTTATATTTTGTAGTACTTAGTTTTCGATCATTGGACATATTTAAATTAAGTGTTTCATTTAGAAATTCAATTAGTGGTAGATTTTTATCATCTGCAAACTTAATGTTGAATTCTCCATTTAAAATCATCGATACATTATCATCTTTTACGCCAAATCTTTTTTTCGAGTATTTCAGAACGTTCTTTTGTATAAATCATCAAATTTTCGAATAAAAATTGTTTTATCTGTCTCATAGATTTTCCAGGCGAAATATAAACGGCAACCATAAACATGTATTGCCCATTCTCGGAATCGCAACGAGCAATGCACAGTATATATACACATGGAACTTTTCCCTAAATCCATTCAACTTCACTTATAAGATATACACAGCACTATACGTCAACTGTATAGCTACAGATATACTGCTATAAGCATTTCGATGACGCGAACGCACGAGATTTCACCCATCCAAAAAGTGTTTAAGGCGAACAGCACACTGCGCATGCGCCAGTCAGAGCATGTCGGTGACGCGAACCCTACCAAAATGTGCCCAACGCCGCTAAAGAAGTTTTCACTTCAATAAATATTTTAATGCGAACCTAATCCCTAGTTAATTTAATATTGCAATATCAAGGGTATAATTTGTGATTTTCAGTTTGACAGGATTCTGAGCATTCATTTGTTAAATAACTTTTTTGAGTACTCAGAATACTTTTCATAAGAGAAAAAAAAATTTGTTCACATAATATGTAGAATCGAAAGCGGAAAGCACAGTATATAAAATTTTCTTCAAACAATTAAATTCCACCAGCAGTGACGTACAATAGTAGCTGTCGATTTATCGTTTGAGTTATCTTGCAAAATTTTATCATTCCGTAAATGTTGCTTTCCAAAATTCTGAAGATGTGAGTCCAATAAACACCCATTAGAAAATTATCAATTTTTATCCACTCAAAAATTTATTACCACTCACTGAGAATTATACTACGTACAAAACGTGGCACGCGTGTTATAGGCTGCCGACCCCTCCATAAGACATTCTCCGAAGAGAATAATATGAGACCATGAACTCATATTTAGATAAAGAATGGCCAACATAAAGAAAAATAACTGGTTTTCTGCGTTCATTGCAGAAATAAGAAGTGTCATTTTGTTTATTTTTTTGCTTATCAATATTCTATCAACTATGAAGAATTCTGCATTCTTCCACTTTTGTCTTGATATTCTTGAGCGATAATTTGTGTTCCATTGTTGGTAGCATTTATAATTATTATTTGTAGCACATAATGAGGATTATTTATAAAAAAGCACAAAGAGAACAGACTGTAATCAATAAAAATTTATTTTCTATACTCATTTGTTAAATATAAATGCCGTGCTTTGGGATATGGGCACAACTCGAGTTCAATATAAATAATCTCATGTCACAGTGTAACGGGTCTATTCCCATTTTTCCTAACAATCCTCTTGGGAAATTACTTTCTTTAAATATTTTTGAATTGAAAACTTCCTCCCGAAGAAGATGACGTGATATATGTAAGTTATGTCGTGTATTCAAGTGTTAGCTTTCGGGTTCTAGAATGAGAGAGAGGTTAGAAGCTAAAGGATAGCGGTGAAGATTAACATAAGATAACGTAAAGCTAGACGAGAGCACTTCGTAGATTATTTCATTAATATTAAGATTGACGATTTGGTCAATTAGTTGTTAAATTGGATTCGGTCGATTTGGGTTGGATTACTTTAGAAATTATCTTCAAATATAAGAAGGTGTTTTGCTTGGAAATGCTAACTGTAAGTGATCCGATTTATTATTATATCTCCAATTATCTCGTCTACTTCGCTATTGCTCCCATATTTATTAATTGGTGCATTTCTTAACTTGGGTTGTTGAATTTGTGTCGTTGTTGAGAATAGTAAATAAAATGTGTTGTTTTGACTATGGCTAGTTTTCCTTTTAACTCTCGTACACTAATGGCTGGGGAAACCCAACCCTCATTACAACAGTAGAAATAACCGTATACAGGGTGTTGCCGAACTCGATCGATAAATTCAGAGGGAAATAGTAGACAGCATGGGGATGACAAATCAACATAGAACATGGGGTCGCAAACCCCGTTTAGTCGAAGTAATTCACAAAAACAGTTATGAAGGGTGTAATGTCGAGTGGAATGAAAAGAGGCAATAAGAGGTAAGAAATACATTTATTAGACGTAAAGCATGTTTGTATTAAGAACAAGGCATCACAGCTCGTCAGAAGTACAACTACAAGTGATTGCCTCAGGAATTGTTCGAAGTTGCTGTCACGTAAGTCGTAGAACAGCCGACACCGACGAACGTAGAATTGTCGGACGCGTTCATGTTGGCGTGCTGACGATATCAGCTTAAACGACGACAAGCCGTACCGTGAAATTCTCCACTGTAGCCACCGGCGTCTGATACACAAGGGATTTCAGGTGGCTCCAGAAGAAGAAATCTAAGGGATTGAGGTCCGTAGAGCGTGGAAGCCAAGCAACAGGACTGCCGCATCCAATCAATCTCCTGGTATATGTAGCATGGAGGTGGTAATGTACCAAAATTGAAAATTATGCTGGTGCACCATTGTGCATGAACCCCACGCTTTGGCTCGCAGTGGCTAGTTTGCCCTGCAGCAATTTCGGGAGGACTTGTTGTAGAAAAACAAGATACTTTGTGCCATTGAGGTGTTCTGGCAGTATATGTATATCCTCGCATTTGTTTAGTCACTCCCCTCGTCTGGCTCATAATCCCCCCCCGGTGGCTAGTATTATCGCGATTTTTACTAACTAAACGTGATTTGTGACCCCACATTCTATGATGATTTGTCCTCCCTATGCTGCCTACTGTCACCCCTCTGAATTTGCCAAACGAATTTAGAAACACCCTGTATACTTCTCATACGAGTTAATTTCATCCACACAACATCGCATCTACTTCTCAGCTGAATAAAATGATCAACAGGTGGTTAGAAATTAACAAATCTCAACAGCTGGATTTCATTATGAATATTTCCTCAGCTAAGCGACCATTTGAACTAAGAATGATTTTTAAAATTTTATAAATACAAATTAAATATATATATATATAATTTGCTAACATACTATAAATAAAATTTATTTTAATGAATGCCACTCTCAGTTTGCTGAAAACTGAAAAGGTAATGTATATAATAAATCAGATATCGAATTAAATACGATGTTTTTGGAAAGCATTATTGTATTCCGAATTCACTCGAGATTTTCATTTTCTAGCTGAGGACAATAGAGTGCCGTGTAACAGTGTTAAACAATGCCACGCGTCACGTCCCAAAAGGTCTATGCGTAGACGGAGGACTTCCCGAACCACCAGCCGTACGCTCCTGCCAGCTCGATCCTTGTCCGGAATGGATTACTGGAGATTGGTCAGAGGTGATTTTCTTTTCTCTTTTAGGATGGCTCATTTTATACTTTTGAAATAGAATTAAATAGTTCGGTAATTAAAAAAAAAGTTCATGGGTTTTATTAAAATTGTTCTTGATCTAATAATTAAAGATTAAAATTAACAACAGAGATGTTAATTTAAATTTATACTTAGCAGATAATAATAATAGGAAAAAAAGTTCGGAAAGTAAATGTAGTCCCTTTTTGTCACTCAAAAGCTTTATTGCCGGGAAAAAAATTACTTCATGGCTTCATGAAGTAAGTAGAACTATACACTTCAAAAGTAGAAGCTATACACTATGTTCTACTTTTTGACATTGTCACTACCATCAATGACGTATGCGTCATAGCATGCAATCAGTTTGAAGAAACCACTCTAGTAAAAAGCAGAACCTTGCAATGACAGGAATTGTCGCATAAAATAGAGCGCAAGGAATAGAATAAGGAATTGGAATAGAGCGATTTTCAATGCAAGAAGCAGGTGAACTTCCATCTCTGAATATGTAACACCAGCGACCGACTATTTAACGAGAACTGACCACTTCCACATACACGGTTGGTAGGCATTCATGTATGACGGACACGCTAGACCCATGTCCCCATTTATATCGTATAGCATCGCATACTTAAACTGGTGACCACGTTGTCAGGACTCGTTTGCCAGCCATCGTGATTTGTACTCAAACAACCTCGGTCACGCCGGTCTGCTGCTGATCACTCTTCGACATTCTGCACATGCGTCATTTCTCCTTCACTGACGCTTCTTTCGTCTTTGAAGCAGCAACGGATGTAATTTCTTACGGTGATCTTTTTTTTTCCCCACCTGGTGTACCACCTTTCCTTTAAAAAAAATGACATATCTCATTAGATTCACTCCCCTCGTAGATTAATTAAATATTAATATTCCTAAAAAGGATCTCTTGAAATTATGAGGAATTCTAAACTATATCCAATGCTGAGTGGCATTTACATTTGAATGTGCATATATTGTTTTGAAATATAACATATTTATCCGTAATTATTGCAGTTTTCCTCAAATCTTTATTTGATGTGAATAAATACTTGTGTGCAAACAAATATAGATTTAAAAAACATTTCTATACAAAAATAAATCTTTTTTAGCATTTGTTACCCAACTAAATAATTATATTTTTTAAAGTATTAAAATAATTTTTTTTAAAAAAACTAATTCCTTTAAGACGATTATTTGGAATTGTTTTATAAATATTTGATCATTTATCCTAAATTATAATAACTTCATTTTTGATCTTCCATGCTTTTATGTCGAATGGTGTAATAGGACAAAATACCAAAATTAAATTGGTAAAAATTCTCTATTTTAATCACATTAATTATATATAGAGATAAAATTATTTGAAAACTGATAGTAAAATATTCTTTGAACATATATATTTCTATCGGTAAATAAACTTTCTTATATACTTGTTAATTTTTCTTCTACTTGCAGTGCAGTACTAAAAATTGCTTATCTTGGAATACGGCCTATCAAAAGAGAAGCATATTCTGCGAGTTGGCTAACAGAACAATAACTCCCAGTCACTGCGACAATAGAAAACGACCCACCAGAAAACGAGAATGCTTTAATGCGAATTGCAAAGGATTGTGGAAAGAGGGACAATGGTCAGAGGTACTTTATGGTTTCACTTTTTAATAATAAAAAGAAAGTTTTTTTATTGTAATTAATTTTTTTCAATACATTTCGGAATAATTTGCCTATTTCTAAAGAACATAGCATGGGGCACACTTTTTCATTAAGAAGTCTGAGGGATGTTTTGGGGTTCTAGAATATCCGAAATTTAATTTCAAATATTGAATGGCTGACAATTTTGTTGATTATTTTGGTAATATCTCAGATATATTTAATATACAAATTAGCTGTACAATTGGATACAGTTTGGAACAATGTAACATAATAATTTTGGCAAATTAAAAACGGTACTGGGGATTTATTGCTTTTCGTCCAAATGAATTATTCGTATAAAACTTCTGTAGTAAATCCATTGAAGATTTATAAGTATCTCATCATAATAAATATTAATAATTTTAATTAATAGTTTTTATGAGTAATTCATTCAAATATCGTTATATATAAATCCTTCCTTTCTCAGTAGCTCGACAGCTCAGAGTGGGCCGTGGTCTACTCAAGAAGCTTTTTCCAGGCCAGCCTTCTTCCTTCTAGTGTTCTCCAATTCTTAGTTCTCAAAACTAGGAAATTTTTTTCTTGGCCATCAATCCATCTAAGATTTGGCCTGCCCTTTCTTCTTGTGCCTATCGGTTGAACATTGAAGACTTTTTTTAGTGGTGCGGTCTTCTTTCATTCTGACAACGTGACCTGCCCATTTAATTCGTTGTATTTTGATAAAGTTAACAATGTCTAATTCATTATATGAGTGATACAGCTCGAAATTTGATCTCCTTCACCATGTTCCATTTTCCTGAATTTTTCCAAAAATAAATCTTAAAATCTTCCTTTTGTAGATACTTATCATGTTCTCATATGTTCGAGACATGGACCAAGTTTTCCATGTATAAGTTAATACTGATCTTAAAGTACTTTTATACAATAGAACCTTTGTTTTTCTTTTGATTAAATTTGATTTAATATATTTTCGTATCCCATTAAGGCATCTATTTTCCATAGTAATTCTCTTTTAGATTTCAGAAGTACAATCGTTTCTATTGTTAATTTCCAAACTTAAATAAGTGAAACTGTCAACAATTTCAAAATCATACTCTTCAATTTTAAAGTGGGAATTGTTAAAACATGATTTAGTGCAAGGTGTTATATATGAATACAGAAAAGAAACATATCAACATTCAAGAATTAAAGTAAAAAAAAGTGTCCTTGTTTTAATTTGGAAAATAAAACAATTTATTGGTAATCATATCAAAAACATCAGGAAAAACAAAAAACAAAACAAATGGTGAAAGATATTGAAACATAATAATTAATAACTTAATTTTTGACCAACCAAAATAACTCAAAATTCAAAAAACTCCAAGCAATATACTTCTTTGGCACAATGATTTGATATTAGATTAACCCAAGAACTGCAGAATGCCTTCCGTCAAAAGCCCTGAAGACACGAAATGAATGAGTTTGGAGGGAAGGGTAGCAGACGAGCATCAAAAGACTTTAAAATTTGGAAGAAATCGGTTGTATTGTGGTGTTTCTACAACTCTACAGAAACTGACAAAGTCAGACAAGGTCTATTAGACCGTTGACTCTTAAAGAGCCTAGCACAAGAAGAGGGTGAGTAAAGATATATTTCCTACAGAGATCCATACAACTTAATATATATGATGCCCAACTTACTAAATTGAGTATGGTTCAGTGGATTTCTATGCTAACTAATTACTAATAAATAAGTTCTGCTAAAATAACGATTCCACAAGCCAATATCCTTTTATACTTTTAATGACATTCTATATACATGTTTACATTTGTTAAAGTTCTGCCAGTTAATTCTAACTTTCTATCATAAGCTCCTAGCAAGTGAAGCAAAATATCTACATGATTGCAGCAAACCTAAAGCAGAACTAAATCAGAACCGGAGCATAACAAAAAAAGCAAATTTTCTTTTTACAGAAAGTGGGAGCGCCATCTATTGCGCTTTTCGCCACAACATGCTCGAGAGCAGCCTGGTGAACCTTAAACTTGGTACACAGATGAAGGAAATCTTTTTGAGAACGAGAGACACTTAATGTAACCACTAGCAAGAGGTGAGAGAATAGTCAGGGAGCCTTTGTAACACTTGATGGCTAGAACTAGATTGGGTATATTACCCGCATGCCAATGATGAGTGGGACGCACCCTCCACTCCATAATATTTTGTAATTTTTTCAGCGAGTATAATTCCAGAAAGAAAAGAGTGAAAGATGAGAGAGTTGTGGAAGATTATAGCTCTCTTTTGCTTGTTTGTTCGCCATTTCATTACCGTCGAGATCGACATGAGATGATTCCACTGAAAATGGACATCGTGGTGAAGCATTTTAAGTTTCAGCGTGTTTAAATGGTCATTACCCTCCAAATAGGCAGTATACCGACTCTATTTAGATGTGTTGGAAAGTCCGTCTAAGGAGAAAAGATGGCTGCCATCTCCGGGTCGTAAGGTTCAAAAAGCAATACAAATTAGAAAGTCGTCCAGAAGTCGATTTCTAATACTCTGATTCCTTCTGTAATTTCAGATGATGCCTTTAAAAAGCAGGGGTACTCAAACTTTTTTCCTGCCAGGCCGCATGCATATAACAGGTATTTCAAGCGGACCGCAACATGAGTATAATGGGGGGAAACACTATAAGACCGAAGAAGCATTGGACAAAACAAAATTGATCAAAATATTAAAACTCTTTTTTTCGGTTTTTAATTTAATACTTTATTAATAGTTCTACCAAATTCACACAAAAGATATTTATTTGTATGCATTTTTACCGAGTTATATGGCGTAGTTTCGGTTTCCTTTCATCCATGACCAAGCCTCTTGTTTACATTCTGCTATTAAAAAAAACCAAATTGATAAATTTGACTGAATCATTTATAGAATTCCCCGATAAATTTATAGTACATTGTTCTTAAATAATGGAACTTTTTAGTGTAATGAGCCTTAACTGATGGGCCACTCAGAAAAGACTACCCGGCCACATGCAGTCCGTAGGCCGCAGGTTAAGTATCACTGCTTTAAAGTTTTAAAGACTTAAATGTTCAGGACTATAAGGACTAAAAAGAGTTGAGGACGATATACACTGGTGTGCAAAAATTAAGGACGAAGTCGAAAAATTAGCATATCAGCTGAACGAAGAGGCAGAGTGGACAGAAAGACCAATCAGGAGATTAAGTGAGGTGATGTACGGTAGCACATGCGCAGATATGCAGGTAGACGTAATAGGGGAGTAATGAGTAGTAAAGCATGTTGTTGGTGTAAGATTAGTATTTCTGGCAAAGAGATTGCACACCGTATAGCAGTTAAAATCACACCGAGTTGCTGCCTCAGCGAGAAATGGCGAATAATCAATCTGTTAGACGACATCTGGATGCTTTTACCCGAGGTCGAATCATTGGGAAGTTGGAGGAAGGTCGCAGTGTGACAAGTGTGGCTGCAGAGATCGGAATTGCTCACAGCATCGTTTCACGACTTTGGAGACGATTTCAAACTAACGCAACAGCTATCCGAGGGTTCAGTAGTGGTCGTCCACGAGGAACCACACCCGCAGATGACCGGTATATTGCCTTACAGGCCAGAAGAAACAGGCGGCAGACAGCGGGAGAAATCGCTATACACACGACACAGGCGACTGGACGACCGATATCGCGTTTTACCGTGGCCAGAAGACTGCACGGTGGTGGTCTGTTTGCACGACGCCTTGTACGGTGTGTACCTCTAACGCCTGCCCATCGGAGAAGGCGTGCTCTGTGGTGCCGGGAACACCGGAATTGGAGAGACAATGAATGGGGACGAGTACTCTTTACAGATGAGAGCAGATTCAGTCTGAGTAGCGATTCTCATCGCATACTCATCTGGAGAGAGCGGGGAAGCCGCAATCATCCCTCGAACATCATTGAAAGGGACAGGTATGGAGGTGGCGGTGTTCTCGTTTGGGGAGGCATCATGCTTGGTAGTCGTACAGACCTTCACATCTTCGGCGCAGGTTCAGTGAACGGGACCCGTTATTGTAACGAGATTCTTCTTCCATATGTGCGTCTTTTTAGAGGCGCTATGGGTCCGCAGTTCCTTTTCATGGACGATAATGCACCATGTCATCGCACAGTAGCTGCCGAACAGCTCTTAGAGAGTGAGGATATTGAACGTATGGATTGGCCGGCACGATCGGATCTCAATCCCATCGAGCATGTATGGGATTTTCTAGGCAGACGCTTGGCAGCTCGTACCTCACCACCAGTAACGATTCCGGAGCTTCGATTAGCGCTGCAAGACGAATGGGCAGCAATGCCTCAACAACTCATTGACACCCTCATTCTCAGCATGGGCAGACGCTGTGTAACCTGCCTAGCAGTCAGGGGAGATCATATCCCCTACTAAAGACCGGATATTTCTTGCTGGACACCCATCACAGGGATGTTTCGGCCTTCAGTCGCATTGCGCTCCCATGCTACTTTTTCAATAAAGCTTCTTTTTATCCCTCTGATTTCTCTTTTAGTAAGTGTTGCTTACATTACCCATGTCCTTACGTATTGGGGATCTTACGGTATTAAATGTGTTGATTTGGAATGCTTTTGTACAAAGTTATATTGAAAAAACCGTCTCGTCCTTAAATTTTGCACACCAGTGTAAACCTTAAAATCAAGTCAACTGAACAATTTACAAATTGATCAATTTATCAGCATGAAGTTCTGGAAAATAATTCGAGGGGTAGTCTTTGTGAAAAACAAATTTTATGTAGATAAAAAAACCTCATTGTCATCAATCAGATGTACAATATTTGAAAGAAATTTTAATCGTGACATAAAACTATTTCCGTTGAAATAATTATTGAAATTTGTCATTAATTTAAGTTTTCTGTCTTTGCAGTGCACCGCTACTTGCGGAAACAAAGGTTTTCGTAGTCGCAGAGTCCAATGTGTGTGGCATGGTACGGAGGAAGTAGCGCCTCCTAGTGCATGCAAAGGTTCACCATCCCCTTCAACAATGCCCTGTGGAAGGAATCCTTGCAAAGATGGTAAATATAATAAATGTGACGCAAAAATTTTACGTCTGTCTCGAAATTTTAATATTCTAAAACATCTTAAATATAAATATGCGATTAGTAACGCCTCGAACTTACGCGATTGGTGGGACCCAGTGATAACCACGTAAGTCGAGTTATGATTTTGCATATAAGTACGCATATATTATTTTTAGTTGGGGCCAGACACGAAAGAAAATAATTTAGAAAATAAAGTTTAATGAATCTTAGATAACACAAATACAAAATCGCAAACTGAAATTATTTTGATATATAGTAGAACGTCGTTTATCCGAACGTTTATCATCCGGAGTGTCAAATATCCGAACCAAAGTCCAGATACGTTTTCGAACAGTGCAAAGCTGAACGGTTGCTTCGTGTGAGGCCAAAAGTGACGGGAAACCCCAAAGTGATGAATATTTGGGGAATTTCAGTTATGTGATTTGGTAAACATCTGCGTCATCTGTTTCGAAGTGAGGGGGTGTATACGTGCTCTTTTGTTGAGTTTTGATGATGTAGTGATGGCATATGGGGCAGAAGACTGTGGATTTCAAATGCTAAATAATGACGAGATTGTGACTTCCGTACAAGAAGAATCCGACCCTGTCGACGATGAAATGGATGAAGACGAGGACAACACAACAACGAAAGTATAGCAAGAGTCCATCAAATGCTGACGCGTTTCTGCGTTAGAGACAGCTATGTAGTGGTACGAACAACAATCAGAGTGCTGTCCTACTCAACTGCTGCTGCTGAAGAGAATCAGAGACCTTGCAGTGAAAAAACGAAGGCGTACAATGGTACAGCGAAAAATAAGTGAAAATTTTCCACAATCAAGGTAAAATTGTGACATTTTGCACCTATTTTGCTTTTTCTTCAAGCTCGTTACCTGCATGTGATGATTTTCAGTATTCGTATAGTGTCTAGTATCACATACTGCTTGGATCACATTCGGTTTTTGGTTATCCGAACAATCGCGTATCCGAACGGTATAAGGTCTCAATTGATTCGAATAAACGACGTTCTACTGTATAGGATTTCATAAAACCTAACAAAGTAGCTTGCGGTTAAAAGATTTTTTCTCTCTTGCAAAATTTTCTCGTAGAATGCTAATAATTTTTTTTATTCCTTTTTTTCTTGAAAAAATATTTTCAGCTTTGGAGTTTATATTTTCTGAAATTTATAATCCTTTTTCAATTAAACTGAGTACTTCTGTCAAATTCCCAACTGACATTCGATCTTTTAATTGAACTGCGTCTAAAGACACAAGTTCTCTAATGTTTTGCTCTTGCTCGTGCATTTTTATGAACTCATCAACTGTCTGTCCTTGCTTGTGGGAATTCATGAACTAGTTTCTAGAGTCTAATACTGGACCACTCTTAAAACATTTATTTTTTAAATTAAATGTTTATTCTGAGAGAATCTGTATCAAAATTTCAATTATTTTAAATATAAACGATTTAGCAAAATAAAAGGTATTGCGCCAATTGACATCGTCATCATGCCGTATGATGATGACCGACATCATCATACGGTATGATGCATCCGTATAATGTCGAATGCAATAAGACCGCGTGCGTTCTCTCCGATGCCTCCAGACATGCATACGTCCATCATGTGCTGCACGCAGAACAAAAAAAAATGACAATGCGCCTCTCCTTTACTTGAACGCTTTTACCAAAGCGTTCAAGTAAAAAGTTTCCAATTGTACATCTAGAGACCTATAGAGAAGAATGGAATCTGTGATTAATTTACTCATATGGAGAAATTGGTTTTTATTTTTCATCTAATTGTATCAGTGTTGCCCAAATGAAATGGAGAAGTTCAAAAAAAGAATGATTTAATTGGAAATAAAAAAAAATCGCACTGGGGGTTGGAACACAGGTCCCATCGTTTTGGCATCAGGTCTATATCTTCACTCTAGAAAGTACATGATAGATTCTTGAGAAAATCCCACCCAGATTCCTTCACTTCATCGTCCAAATAAAAACGTAATACCCTCTAAAGTGGCTTTAAATCTCAGAAGTCTCAGGGTGACAAATCCGGATGGAAGGGTGAGTTTTCTTACATTTCTCAATGTTTTTTTGAAGTTTCCTTGTTTTCACAGCAAACGTGTCGTTTGCTGCTCTTCTCGAAAACTTTTATACCAGCTTTTCCTAGACGTTTGGCCTAAACAGTGCTCGCCATAGATTGCCTCTATTCGTCGCCAGAAGTCCTCATTAAACTCACCTCCTGCAATCAGAAACCATACTCCCTCACCTTGTTCCGATCTGGATGCATACTTATCTGGCACAACTTTACTTTCAATTAATTTCCTCTACCACTAATAGGTTTCACTGTTAAACTTCGTATGCGGTGTGCTCATCCTACCGTCCTCCGTGTCCCTGTTTGATGGTTCTGCTATTGCTGCACTCATTCTGACGCAATCGCGTAAGTTCACTTTTCATTTGTGTGTGTGGGCAACCCTTATATAATATCCCTTACAATTCATGTATTCCTCACTTATTTAGGTTTCGGTTTATCTTCTGACACTTTTTATGTGAATGATTTGTACTGCCGTATAAGAAATATGTATAGACATTTATAGAAATATATTTTTTTCTACTCTTGCAGAAGATGAAGAAGACTGTTACGATCAATCCACTTACTGCGATGTAGTGAAGGGAACGAAACTGTGCGAAGCAAGCCAGTTCAGACTTCAGTGCTGTGCTTCTTGTGGAATGCAGAAGTGAAAAGAAATCTAGTCCTGTAACAGCATCTCCCACTGCCTACAAAGAGAAGTCTCCTAGATACTGCTCTTTAACTGTGCTTAACTAAACCTGCTACGCTCACTTATCCGAAACAACTTATCTTATTCTTAGTTCTATAGTGTTATTCCAACAAATAATGAAATAAGACATTTAAAAAAAGATCAAATGTAATTGCGTTGTGAACAAATTAATCATAAACAATATTCTTTCATGCTTAATTCTGATAAAATATTCAAGTAATCTTGCATTTTAGCTCCTAGCAGATATTTACAAGGTTTATGGAGTTTAATGGGGTCGATTCATCACCAGAGGGCGCTGTGATCGTTTAGCGATTGTCACGTGATTATCAAATAAACAATAACAACTAACAACTTGTGGTTGTGTGCCAACCGTTGATTTTGCTTACATTAAAATTTTATATTCTTAAAATTTTTTAGTACACTAAATATTTTTAATATATTTTCTAGTCCTTTTTGCTTTTCGTATAGTTATTTAATATATACATAGTTTTAGTTAACAGTATTACTGTTAACAGTACTTCTGTTCTTTGACCTCGTGTTTTTGTATACCTTTTGGTTTAGTAATTAGTTTGCAAGCCACATTGTGTTTCAAAAAATTATGGATCTTCAATTGAACAAAAACCTTTATTCTTAAAAATTAAGTGTTAAAGTGTAGAACAGTCCCCTTGGCGATGTCAAATTTTTGGCGACCGGAATTGATAGCCAAGCAACATGATTTAGCGATAGGTGTTCTGAGAATTTATAAATTGTAATTTTGCAATGAAAATAAAGAAACATTAATTTGGAATTTTAAAAAAAATATTTATAAAGCTACCAGTAATGCATAAAAATAAAAATTGTATTTTCTTAAGTTAAAGGAAACAAAAGATTTCACATTTTCTTATAAAATAGTTGATGCAAATCCGAAAATGCCGCCAAAACACTCAGTGGATCAAACACGTAGAAATTTGTTGAAAGAATTGTCATGTGATTATGACGTCAGATGAATCGAGTCCATTACAATTAATAACTTAAAACCAATTCTAGTGGATTAAAATATTCAATCTGCAATCGATATTTTTGTATTTCTGAAACTCTAGTTAAATATTTTTTTGTTTATACTTTGATTAAGTATTATATTAATATCTTAGTATAAGGCTTGGAGGATGGAAAATTAGAAATGTGAAATAAAAATAATTATTCTCCAGATTCAGGGGAAATAAAATCTTCAGCTTACATTAAATTAATTTTAGATACATACTTTCTTGGAAAAAGTATGCCTTGATATGTAAATATACTTTAAAACGGTCACTTAATATGTAAATTGAAGGGCAGAGGATGGGAATAATTCAAACTATGAAATATCAACGACTCGGAAGCTTAAAAAACAATTTTGTGTTTATAATTAGATATTATTATCAATCATTGACGTTATTAGTGATATTTTTTGTCATAAAATGTTTTGATGAAATAATATTTCGGACTAGAGAATAATATTGTAAGAGAAATATGTACTTACCAATTGTTTTCAATCCAGTTCTCAAATCATAAAATAATGTTTTTCAGAAGATTTTCGAAAATTCTAATTCTTTTAAGATGGATAATTTTAAATTCTTTTTTCTCTTTCGGACTCAAAGAACAGCTATTGAAATTCTTTAAAATCAGAAAACAGTCAAACCTATTTAAACAGAATGTAAACTTTAAATAGAATATCTCTGAAATTTTGAACAATTTTTAGATTTAAAAAAGCCCTTAAGGTATCCTACTACTTACAACTTTTTCTTTAAAAAATGGAGGCATGGGAGTTTTTTTTGTAGTTTTTAGATTTGTTTAGTACATTTTAAGAAAAATATGCTAAAATTAAAAAGTGGAACAAATTATTATTACTAAAATGGGGAAAACTTGGTAAAAATTTACAAAAAATAACATAAACGGAGCCAATTCTGTACCAAACGTTTATGAACAATTTTTCAATTCTGATGAGTTCCTATGTTATTCATTTTTAAAATAATGACCTTCAGGATAAGAGATATTATAATTTTTACAAAAACTAGGGCACTTTATCTTAGTTATTATATGAAATTGCTTAAAAAAAACAATGATTATATTAACATAAGGGACTATAAATTTTGTAATAAAACAGTGATTGATAAATCTGAAGGTTAAACCACTTCTGCTATTATACAGAACATACTCAAAAGAATTCCCCACACAGTTCAAAACTTTTTGAACAATCGCTGTCCCCGTTTGATTATTTCGAATTTTTGGCAAAATTCACGTAGTCGGATATCTTAAATTTCATGCCAGGCTTGAAAGAATAATTTTATTTGTGTGTTCTAATCTCACAGCTAGAAAAAAAATCGAATAACTAAGCTGTATATTCAGCATTGCCTAATTATTGAAAAAACATTTGTGTGTGTGAAAGTTTTTTTTATCTGTGCTTTTAATATCTGCTACCCCATCTATAGATTACATCGTTGGGCTTTGCATAATCTTGCTCAATAAAAAAGGAATCACCGTGGTTTCCAAATTATAATTGCTGCCCTTTTTGCTGTATTCTATGGACGTTAATACTTACAAACTTCTATGAATTATGATATATTTTTTTCTTCAAAAACAAAGCAGCAATAAATAAAGTGATGTAAACAGAGAATGAGAAAATGATACAGAGAAATAATTATGAGACACTTTAAGTGTTAGACTAGTAATGCTAATGCTTATTAGCAGTATTCATTACTATAAAATACATTGATATCATGGGTAAATTTCAAAGCATCTTCGGGCTGGACCAGTGATTCTCAAACTTTTTTTGTTGTTGTTATTGCGGTACACTTTTAACAATTTCAAAATTTGTCGGTACACTAACAATAAAAAAAGCTTAAAAGAATTTTACTTATCTGCAATACACAACGTAAAATAGTTTATAACAATAGTTTTCAATGCTAAATAAAATAATATGTGCGATAAAGACAATAAAATGTTTATAGTCCAATTAAAGCGAATTTTTTTGCATCACTTTAACGCGAATATCTGTAATTCGAAATTTGAGCCTGATGAGTTTTGATAATCTCGGTTATAATTGTTCGTATAAATGATATATGCCACTCTCATTTCGTCATACACATTTAAAAGTCTTTCTTTCAATTTCATATTTGTTAATGCTGAAAATTCGAATTCCTGCAAATTAGATGTTGAAAATTGTAGCAATATTTTAAAATTTATTTTGGCTATTATGAGATAATTGCCTCTTATTTTAATTCAAAATGAATGAATTGACTCTTCCGAATGTTTTGAAATCATATATCGATTGTTACAGAGCGAAACTAGCTTTCCCTCTTCATCCAAAGTGAATTTATACAAAGATGCATTCGTACACTAATGGATTACGATCCCAATAAATATTTTTTATTACCATCTACCCACGATAGGATAAGTTAAATATATCACGAAGTACCCTTAGTTTGTTTCTATAAAATAGCAGAATGATTCATACTTTTATTTTTTTCCTCAGAGTATGATTAATATAATATTAAAAAGAATATTGGCAGTACACTTGAAGAATTTGGTGGGCTCACAAAAGTGCCGCGGAGCACGGTTTGAGAATCACTGAAATATATATATATATATATAGACTACTTTAAGAAAGTTAATGATCGTCAAGGGTGGGGGGAGGCAACAGCGTAATTTTTAATATATAAAAAAAATCTTGAGTTAAGGTATTCTTTACGAAGAAAGTACGTTGGTATTACCTCAGGCATACGTTAAAATTAATATTTTGTGAGCGAATTAGGTTCATACTCAAATAAAACGAGTTTGGTGTATACCGTCTTGTGTTACTTAATAACAAAAATAGAAAGGATTTCCTAAGTGAATAAATACGAAAAATCAGTAATGGTAAAGCTAAAATACAGTAAAAAGTAAAAAAAAATATTTTTTAAAAAATATAACCTCTTGTAAGCATTAAAGAAATTTATTTTATTTATCTTATTTTTCATTGATGAATTTTAACTTAAGTCTTTTGTTTCTTAAGAATCCATAAAATCCTAGAAATGTATAAATTCACTATACGTGTATGTATATTATTGTATGTGTATATGTACTTATCCTATGATAGATTCAAATTTGCTATTAAAATACCTTAAATAAATTTTAGGGTAAAATTAAGGAAAAGAACATCTGATTCTCTCTGATGAAAATCATTTTAACATGTATGTCTCATTAATAAAATAATTTATTCTGATCTTTGTATTTTTTTATCCACCGCACAGTTGAAGTATTGAAATTTAGGTAAACACAGAAATACTTTTTTATATCGTGAACAATGTTAAAAAATATACTCAAAATCTGGTTTAGAGTTATGATTGATTTAACGATTTTAACGAACAGTATATTTTATGAAAATTACTCTCACAAAATATGCACACATTCTTACATATTATTTATTTCATAAATAACTCTGAAAATTCAATTAATGGCAATGCACCATTAAAAGTAGGTAATGTCTGAAATATTTAGACATAAAATACATTACTATTCAAACTGCAGCAGTATGTTACGTGATTACGGAACCGAAGGTCGCTCGTTCTGTCCTCCGGATAAGCGCACCACTTCATTGGTGACCCTGGCTGAATTCAGAAAAGGGCAATCTTCTGATCTGTCGTGGCGCCATCTACCCGCAGAAAGAGCAACCCAAAAACTCGTCCGACTCACTTGACGCAACAAATTCGTCAGACTCACTTGATGCAACTCTTCCAATTAACGGCAACAACTTCTCACGCAGCACACTCGCAATAACAACTATATCGTTCGTTTGCCAATCCACCGACTCAATGGTGGGGGAGTGTGTAGCGGTATGTTTTGCACTTACGGAATCGAAGTCGCGGGTACTGTCCTTCGGATAAGAGCACTACTTCAGAACGATAAACTGTTTTTTCTATGGTTTCCATTAAAATAATTAAAGTAGAGGAAAAAATGTGGTTTTTAGTGAGGGAAATTATAAGTATATTCAATAAAACGACTTCTTACGAAATAATTATATCCACCGCCATTTTTAAAGAGCCGAACTCTAATTTAAAAGCAAGAGGAAATTACAAATATCTCATATTGTACTTTTTTTTGTTCTTTGTTTGTTTTTGTTTAACATTTATAAACCCCGTGCACCACGCAATGTTTAACACAGGGGCATACAACACAGACAGAAGAAAGGATTACAACACAAACATCCATGCCTTCTCCGGGATTCGAACCGGGGACGGCACCGCAGTCAGCATCACTGACCACTTTACCGGATGGGCGGCCATATTGTACTTTGAATGGGTTTTTATGCTTCTTGATTTTCATTTGTTGTTCGATATAATGTGTTTCATTTACCGTATTCGTTAGGATGGAGGGCAGTTGAATAAATGGAAATGAAGCTGTCATAGGCAGATAGATTTCTTAATATGTCTCGTAGCGTGCTTCAAAGTATCTGATATCATTTTGAATCTGAGAATTCAACATCAAGAAGACTTCTTCCACATACCCCACAGAATACAGTTAGGTGGACAAGCTCCTTTCCTAGATCTTTCGGCACGAAACAGGAATAACAATTCCGTACCTTACATTTCAAATCATTTTACAAGGACAATCATTGTCTCTACCATACGAAGACGTCTTCACAATCAAGAGCTCTATGTAAGAATACCCATTTTATATGTCCCTGATAATCGACGATATAGAAGTGTCCCTTCATGTTGCGGTGGGGAGGGGGGGGGGACACGTGGGGTGATCACCCCTTGGGGGCGTGAAAACCCTACGAGCATATTGAAAAGTCAAAAACAAAAGATAACTAATTTACTACAAGTAAACAAACAAAATATATTCTGACGTAATAAAATAAAAATGCACATTTACACTGATATAATACACTTATAAATGTTATTAGTGCTGCACAATGCGTTTGATAATCAATTTAAGAACTACCGGTGACATCCTGAGTATTTACAATAATATTTCAACTTTAAAGTAAAAATTTTAAAATGAGGCACGTATATTTTGTAATAGAAAGAGTGAAAATGTCAATGCACTCAAATTTTCTACTACAATACTTATATAAGTCAATAGTATTTACTATATACCGGTTGAAATTCAGAAATAATTATCAAATTAAATTTTAAAGTGTGCACAATTTATAATGTGAAACATGGATTTAAACCTTAGCTTTCATTTTAATAGTTCACGTAACTTTTCAGAAGACATGCGGAATAAATATATGCATAAATACCAATGAGTAAATTTATCGTGGCATTAGCACCAAGAAATTGAATATAAAGAAAAAATTGCGTTAACTATTTAACCCGGGAGCAGGCTTGCACTAGATTGTAATGTTAATGGTCGCGCGGGGTGACTGGGTCATCCCCCCAATCCTTTATTTATAATTATATTTATCATACATAATAAAAATCGTAATCCCAGTGAATAATTTAACTAAGAAAAAGTATACTTACCTAAGGACTTTTCAATTTTTGTTTGACAATTTGAGAAAAAATAAGTCAAACTGAACCAAGAAGTTTCAAATGTGCGAGCCGTTAATAAAGAACACAAATCATGACACTTTTCGCTAAATATTATAGGAATGTTTATTTGCAGGCAAAACCGTCGTATCTTGCTCAAGTTTTTGTAGTTTTACTGTCCTTTGATGATCGATAAATAGCGTGTTGAACTTATTCTAGCTTGTGTCTTTTTGACAGGGCGAAATGTGTCTTGTGGTACACTTACGGCTTCATATTTTTCTTGTTGGGGTTCTTTAGGTAGCACTCGAAAATTTTCCTTTCAACTCAAACGTTTCATCGCTTTTTTCAAATTTTCTTTCACTATCATGACATTATTTCAGCAGGTTCTTCCCTTTCTTGAACAGTTTCAACTTTCTTCAATAGAGATCACAGATGCTCATTTCCATTTTTTTTTAATATTCTGCTCATTTACATTTGTAAACCATAAGTCGTAAAACACGGCAATCAAAATCACAAAGTTGTTAACTGGGGGGAAATGTAGCCTGTTCATAGAAAATATTTTGGAATAAAAGTGGTCGCGCAAGAGGAACTCTCAGTCAAAACAAGTACCTTAAAATTGTAAAATAAACGTTTGCCACTCCCAAAAAAGAGGGAGATAAGTGACAACTACATTTTAGTTCCCTTGAAGAATGTCATATAGTAGGATACTGTCAAGGTCATTGGTAACAAATAAGCAGTTTTCCCAGAGTTAAAACGATTTCGTGAGCCTGGGATAACTCTGTGCCGAACCCGCTCCTGGGTTAAGTACAAATTAATGTCTCCTTTACAATAAGTTCGTAAAGAAGGAGTCGTTAATATCCCAATTACTTAGTCAATATTTGTCGAGCAGTAACCTCGGCTAATTTACTAAAACGACAAGCCAATCAACATTTTAGAATGGTATACGTGTAACTGCTTAATATACTCAGGAATTATAACATCCGCTTTGGAATAATAATAAACAGGAGTAAAAGAAGTTTGAAAAACTCGTATCAGCACAGTTTAAGGAACCAGCGGTAAAATACCTATTTTAGGTAACTTATAAAAAAAATCCCTCTTTTTAACTTGACTTTGAAGAAATCCTGGAAACTTTTGCACGGGTATTTCGATACAATCACTATATTTTGGAATAACCGTGAGAAAATGTTTCATTACATTTAATTTTTTAAATGCAGAAGGGGTAACAATACTTTGCTCGGGTCAACTAAGATGTTCCAAATCACATTCTTAATGCCTAGTTTCAGATTGCCTTTTCGGCCATTCTGTTTTGATGCAATGTTGAGTTATGCCACGGCTTTCCCACTCACAAATGAACTTTATACATCCACCTTGTAGACCAAGAAGCATGGAGATCATTTTCAAATCACAGCAATGATCAAGCAAATGATTCAACCATGGTCTGCAAATTTTTTTTCAGGACGAAAGCCAGGTTTTTAGTGTTTTTTTAATGTATTGAATGCCCAACTGGTACAGATGTACAATGGTTTTCGCAGCTTTAAGACTGCTTTTCAATGAATCTATAAACAGCCTCTATTCATCTTTATCGTAGGAGATATTAAATTTGTTAACTAATCCATGAACATCTGACCAATAGATCAGGTTCTCATCTTCCTCAAATTCTTTTTCTCGTTTATTGTAATAACAAAAATGAGGTCCCATTGGTCAATAAGTTTTTTCCTTTCATTCTGGAGTCCAACAATTCAATTGCCTATTTTAAAAAGCCTGGATTAGTCAGATCAAGTTCAACCTCAGAGAAGAGCTGAGTTGAATCGGCTCCACAGGGCTTATATTTGATATCAA
>BMAO01034453.1:0-17519 GCA_019973975.1 Trichonephila clavata | reverse complement strand
TTTTAAAAAATAATTGTAAGGTAGTGGTCTGTTATATGAAAAAAAGGGTGGTTCAAAGAAAATCAGAAAAAAAGGTGTATCCCATGCAACATGTTCGTATATAATCTGGACACACGTTGCTGACTTGTTTCATTTCTTTTACAAAATATGCATATATTTTCCAATTCATATCACACTTACAGACACACGTTTTCCCCATTAGAATTATTTTAATGAAATATTTAAAATCACTTTCATTCATCTAAATTACTGATAGGGTTTATCTAATAAAAATAGTTCACCAAATAGTAAATCAAATACAAAGTATTGATCGCGTTTTAAAAAATAATTGTAAGGTAGTTTTACTGTAACAGTGGGAGGAAGGGGTGGTACAGGAAATAAAACATACAAAAAGTCTGTCCTAAGAAATACGCGTGTTTGTGTGCTTGCAGATGTTGCTGATTTTTTTCATTTATTTCACAAATTGAACACATTATTTCAAAAAAAGAAAATCTGACATGCACACAAACACATAGAACAAATACATACCCTTTAATTCAGGATTTCAAAACACTTTTCATTAAATTAAAACTTAGGTAGGGTATTAAACTAAGAATAGTTTATCAAATAACAAAAAATATTGCAAAGTAATGATCGCGTTTTAATAAATAAATGTCGGGTAGTTTTCTGTTATAATGGAAAGAAAGGGTGGTACAGGATATAAACACACGAAAAGTGTTTATTAAGCTATACGCCTGTATGTACACTTGACACTTGTCGTCTAATTTATTTTACGTATTTAACACATTCTTTCACCACAATCTGACATGCACAAAAACACTTAGAAGAAATACATTTACTTTAACTCAGCATTTCTAACGACTTTGCATTAAAATAAAACTTACGTAGGGTTTCAAAATAAGAATAATTTATCAAATAACAAAAAATATTGCAAAGTTATGATCGCGTTTTATTAACATCATGTACATGCAACTTTCACTGCATATTTCTGATATGTAACTATATATACTGAAGTGATATTTTGAAAATATTCCCTAAATATTTGGTTATAGAGTAGATAATGTGACAGAAAATGACAACTTTTAGAAAATTCTCAGCCTTGTTATGTAAATGTTTGTTTTGAAAAAAAATAAACAGTATATTTGAAAGATTTTACTTCAGTATAAATCTAAATGTTTATTTATGGTACTGACAAGTTTTTAAGCTTTATTTTTCAAAAAGTTGCTCTATAAAGGTACATCGATATCTGATAGGTGATTTTTTTTGTCATTGCATGTAAAGCTTGTTATATACATTAAAATACATAAATGTTTTTTAAAAGCTTAAAACAGTATTATTTTGACTGTTTTTTAAATCATTTGACTAGTTTAGAAAAAATTTTGAGACTGATACTTTTAGAGTTACTCTGTTTGCATGTAAATCTACAAAACATTAATGAAAAGTTTCGAAATGTCGCATAATCCCATATTCCCAAATCCTTTCTTTCACATATCAGTATATTACAAGGTATTACAAGGCATTCATGATATTTAATTCTCAAATTTGATGTTTGTAATACATCACAGATAAAACTTCTTCAAAATTTGGTACAGGTTTTGAGAAAATTAATGTAAATATTACAAAAGCATCTCGTTAAATGAAAAATGAAAATGCTATGTATGTATTTTCTATGCAATTTAAGTAAAATAGGAAGCAAAAAAGTCTTAAATAAATATAAGATAGGCTAATGTGTAATAAAATGAGACTAATGCATGTTTTAATTCATAATTTTTGTGAAGAAGTGACATTTCATATTGAAAATTTATATATTTTAAAATCATAAATTTCAAACTGCGTGTTTCATTTTCTCAGAATTGACTGATAGGATCCTCCTGCAAATTTCAGTGAACATAACTGATCTGTAACTATATGTACTAAAATGAGCATTTTTTTTTAAATTCCTAAAATATTTTTGTAAAAGTCAGTTATTGTGAAAAAATAATGACAATTTTCAAAAAATTCATAGCGATATTTTTACGTTGAATGATGTTGAAAAAAACCTAACAATATATTTTAAAAAGCTGACTTCAGTATAAATATAAAAAGTATAATTAATATACAGACAGAATTTGAAGTTTTTTATATAGAACGGTTTCTGAGAAAAAGATACATAAATAGCTTAATTTAATATTAGCGGTATAGGGAGTACCGACTACTCTTAAGGCCCCCCATTCAAACTTTACCCAGCTAATTGCCTACAAGCCAATGAGCTAAGTCAGTCCTCTACCTCTGGTGCTCAGGTCTTTTGACTAAGAGAGGCTGCCTTTTTCCTCCGTCTATGAGTTGTGTCATCTGCTACAGCTTATACTGCATCGTCCGTCACGCAAGATCAAAAGGGAGCTTTCGAGGCTTAGAACGAGGGCCTTGCTCGAAAAATAAATTACAGTCACCCAAAGATCACCAACTTAGGATAATTCAGTGTAATATAAATCGAATTACTACCTGTGTGGCGAGAATTGAACTAGATTAGATATTGAATATAGCTGAGGAGCAAAAAGCTCAAATTATTGCCCTCCAAGAAAACAAAGTTAAAATAATCTCATAAAATCAAGATCAAGGGCTATAATATTGTTAGAAAGGATAAGAAAAGCAAGAGTAGAGATGGCCTATCTTTTTTTTATCAGAGATATCAACTTTGTAATTATAAACACCGGCTCCACAACTGATTCAGATTTGGAGAAGCAAGGCATTACTCTTATGTGGAGGGATAAACCTCTATCTATATGCAACGTATACCATCCACTCAACTTTAAGAATTTGCCCAATGGTGTTGGAAATATTCTGGTTGATGGTTCAATAATTCTGGGGGACTTAAATGCGAAAAATCCAACTTCGGGATGCACAGCCCTTAACCAGGGAGGACTTGATCTTATTCATATGGTAGATGATGCTGGCTTCATGTTCCTCAATGATGGCTCTTCAACCCACTCTTCTTTTAGTTACAATTCAGCTGAAGCTCTCGACATCTCTATTGCAAGCCCCACTGTTCTCAAATTGCTCTTGGAACACCCTGGCAAATATTGGGAGCGACTACCTGCCACTTTTAATTGAAATAAAAAGGAAACAGAGTTCATTCTTCAATCGTAAGAAATATTGGAACTTTGGTAAATTAGACTGGCAAACTTTTGGCTCCCTTATTGACACAATGATTGATTTAGAGCTCCATTCCAGTGATCTTGAGTCTAAATGGTATTCTTTCAAGAACATGCTTCTTAATGCAGCTAGAAAATCTAACCCTAGGGGAAACATAAAGCACCATATTTCTTTCTTTTCCCACAATTCCCCATTTTTACTACCCTTGTTCCAGAGAAGAAAATAACTACAAAGAGATATCCACAATACAAATACTAACCAGGCCATAATTGAGCTGAACAAACTTAACGCAGAAATAAAGCATATATATCCTTTGCTTAAGAGAAAAAATTGGTTGGACCTGTGTAAGGATCTCGATGCTAGATCTCCCAACACAAAACTTTGGAAATTAGTAAAAAACATAAGTAAAGACCAACAACAGACGGAAAAATGTAGCACTATCCACGATCGGAACGAGCATATTCCCAAGGATGAACAATCTGCTGCAGACGTGATTTGAGAATTTTATCAAAAGATATGTATATTAACTTTTACTGCCGTAGATAGGAAAATTGTGAGAAGATCTAGAAATCTTGCTCATGGAGGACGCAGTTCTATTACCGACAATACTATATTTAGTAAACACTTCCATTTGCATGAGTTGCAGATGGCAATGGAAGATCTAGACTTGACTAAATCTTCTGGACCTGGCGGCATGAACGGCCAGATGCTTAGTCACCTCGACATTTGTACAAGATTCAGGCTTTTAGACATCTTTAATCTATCATGGATTACTGGACGTTTGCCGAGGGATTGGAAAAAGGCCATTATTGTTCCTATAAAAAAACCGGGATAAGTGGATGGATGTCCAGAGAATTAAAGGCCCATCGCTCTGACATGTATAGTGTACAAACATGGAAAAAATGGTCTAGAAACGATTGATTTATCATCTTGACAACTGTGACCTAGTGCCAAAGGAACAGTACGGATTCAGAAGGGGACACTGCACTACAGAGATATGGTTCTTTATCTTTGTCAAAGGATCAGAGATGCTGAAAATCTGAGTCCAACAAACCGTACAGTGGCTGCTTTTCTGGACCTGTCAAAAGCTTTTGACAGAGTCTGGAAATATAAACTAATTATTAAACAACACAATAATTTTAGAGTCAACGGAAAGGCTTTGTCTTGGATCTATAACTTCTTGAGTGATAGACTGTTCAGAGTAAAGCTCAATTCTATCATGTCAAATGGTTTTAAGATGATTCAGGGCGCCCCTTAGCTTTCGGTGTTGAGCCCTAATCTTTTCTACCTGTATTTGTCCGGAATTTAGAAAGTTATAACGAATAGTTGCGAAGTCGGTCTATACGCTGATGATATTTCCCTCTGAAGATCTAACTCAGGCATGAACAAAATTGAATCTAATATTAATTTTACCCTTGCTGACATGTGGAACTTTTCTAAGGAACATAAGCTGAGTTTTAACTCATTTAAATCTACAGTTAGCTTTCTTACTACAAATAAGCGGTTGTATAATTACCAACCAAAAGTTTTTATGGCAGATTTGTCTCTCAAATATGAGAAGCATCCAAAATATCTTGGTTTTACTATAGAAACAGAATTTACGAGTAACAGGCATGTTGAAGCGCTGAAGCTGAAGAGTCAGAAGCGGCTAGGTATATTGAAATAAATATATATATATTTCGTGACGTGATTGGGGTGCAGATGCAAGAACTTTAAGAACTATATTTTTGGCTATTATACGTCCCATTCTGGAATACGGACTTCCTATACACTGCTGTGCCTCTACAGCTAACCTCCAAAAATTAGAGGGAGTGCAGCTTAGTGCCGCTCGTGTCATCACTGGCTTACGTAATAGCTGTCCAAATGATATTGTGTTGTTTGAGGCAGACCTCCAGCCATTGAGTCTTAGAAGGAACTCGTGTCTGTTGATGTATTATTACAAACTTTATAGCTACGGATCCCAAAATCGGACCTCTAACTTTCTGCAGCAATGGCATAATAACGAAAGACTTAAAAAACGCAGTCCTCTTGGCCAGATCTATTGCAATAATTTGTTGGAATCTACGGTGAAACAGTGCTTTTAGAGGCAATGTGTTGACCCCCTCTGTTGGTCTTCCAGGGGTCAATTTCAATACTGAATTGCTCACTAAGGTTTCTAAGAAAAACGACGCTCCGAGATGCCTCCGCAATGTGCTCTGGAAATTATAAATTGAATTCCGGAAGGCACTACGCTTGTATATACTGATGGTAGAAAAGACGACGGTTCTCACTCTGGTAGTGGGGTACTTATCAAAGACACCAATGGGATTGTTAATTTTTTTAAAAAAAGAAATTCTGATTTTAGTTCAGTTTTTAAAAGTAAACTAATCGTTATCGATGAGGGATTAAGTTATATTCTGTCTTCTTGAGACCCTAAGTTCATCTGGTTTTGTCAGATAGTCGAGGTGCCATACAACATTTGTCAAACTGGAGTAGCGTTGGTGATAAAACTGGAACTTCTATTCTTAATAAATTAAAACAACTCTCGTCATCTTGTGATTGCACTTTCAGTGGATCCCCTCGCATGTAGATATTTGGGGTAATGAGGAGGCAGATGCATTGGCGAAGGAGGGTGCCAGAAAGGCTCTGGCTTCATCTAATTGCCTGATCTATTTTTTCTGTATTCTGCCAGAAAACATATTGATAAAAAGACTTGGCTCGTCGTCAACCTGGTTCATATTTGGTATCGAGCTGACTCCCAGGAAGATCCCTTGCTATGAATTGCGACAGACGCATCCAGACGCAATTTCTAGATTTCTCAGTGGACATTTAAGAAGCCTTACCTCCAGGATCGTCATAAAACCCATCCGATTTGTACAAAATGTAACATCGAGCTGGCTTCCCCGACTCATATTCTTGGATGCCTGGGTTTGTCCTATCGACGACTTGCTAGGTCTTCCTATGCTAGTTTATGATTTTTTGAGGGTGAATAAACTCATAGATCTCGTGTAGCAGAAGCTTGACAAGGCGATAAGTATAACAACAAACAATGATACTTCATGGTCGATTCGGATATTTGTAATGTATCAACACTAAGAATTTCACAGATTGATACAGATTTTGAGAAAATTAATGTAAAAAAAATATCTCGTTAGATAAAAACTGAAAAATGCTATGCATTTTCTGGGAAATTTAAGAATTTTGTTTCCTATTTTATTGAAAATACATTAAGAAGATGCTAATTTTAATAAAAGGGTGCAAATACATGTTGTAAGTCATAATGTTTTGATAAAGTGACACATATATGGTAGTAGTAGTAACATACAATTTTCTTGAAATGTTCTTTTAAAGCTACATGTACCTTTTTCTCAGAATTTACTGAAAAATTCCACCTGCAACTTTCATTGCATAATACTGATAAGTCATTATATATACTGAAGTGAGTTTTTGAAAATATTCTCTAAATATGTGTTTATAGACCAGATAACGTGACAAAAAATGACAATTTTCTAAAAATTCGCAGTGATGCTATGTAAAAGTATGTTTTGAAAAAATGAAACAATATATTTGAAAGATTTCATTTCAGTATAAATATAAATGTTTATTTATTGTAAAGACAAGTTTTTAAGCTTTAGTTTTCAAATAGTTGCTCCATGAAAGGTACATGAAAGTTACATATCTGATATGTGGTTTATTTGTCGTTGCATGTAAAGCTTGATATATACATAAAAATACATAAATTTCATGTTCAAAAGCATAAACACAGTATTATTTTGACTGTTTTTTAATTCATTTGACTAGTTTAGAAAAATTTTGGGACCTAATACTTTTAGAATTACCGTTTGCATGTAAATATACAAACCATTAATGAAACTGTCGAAATGTCACATAATCACATCCAAATTCTTACTTTTACATATTGATACATTATTACAAGGCATTCCTGATGTTTTATTGTCAACTTTGATATTTTTAATACACCACATATAAAACTTCTTACAAAATTGATACAGATTTTGAGGAAACTAATGTGAATATAACAAAATATGTCGTTAAAAAAACTGCAAAATGCTATGTATGTATCTTCTGGATAATTTAAGTAAAATAGGAAACAAAAAGTCTTAAAAGAATATAGGAGAAGTTAATGAAAAAAATGGGACAAATTAATGTTGTAATTCATATTTTTGTGATGAAATGACATTTCATATTAATAATGCATTTTTCTCAAACGATGTTTTTGAAACTACGTGTACTTTTTCACTGAAACTACTGAAAGGATGTCATGCAAATTTCAGGGAACATAACTAATATGTTACTATATCAACTGAAATGCTTTTATTAATATTCAAAAAATAGTTTGGTAAATGTCAATTTTCATGAAGAAAAAGACAATTTTCAAAAAAATTATAGTGATAATTCTATGTTGCATGATTTTAAAAAAAACTTAAAAATATATTTAAAATATCTCACTTCAGTATAAATATAAAAGGTTAATTAATATACAGACAAAATTTTAAGATTTTATATTTAACTGTTTCCGAGGTAAAGGTATATAAAAAAAGGTTAATTTAACATTAGTGTTGTAGGGAGTACCGAATATTCTGAAGCATATGAAGAATACACGTGTATGTAATCTCGGCACACTTTGATGGCTTGTTTCATTTATTTCACAAATTAAACACATATTTTCAAAACAATCTGACATGACAAAACACACGTCGTTCAAATGCATTTAATTCAACATTTTGAAACACTTTGAATTAATCTAATACTTAAATAGGGTTTTTCAAGTAAGAATAGTTTATCAAATAATAAAATAATGCGAAGTAATGATCGCATTTAAAAAAATAATTGTAAGGTATTTTCCTTTAACTGTAGAAAAAGGTGTGTACAGGAAATAAACACAGATTAGGTGTGTCTTCTGCAATCTGTGTGTATGGAATCTCGAAACACGTGGTTGACTTGTTTTTATTTTTTTACAAATTAAACACATATTTTCAAAAACATTCGACTCCCCTTAAATAAACCTCAATGCATTAGATTTATTTTAATGCAAAATTTTCGATGCCTATTTCCGCAAAACCATTTTTTATTGGACTCTACTCATGAAAGCAACATGACTGTAAATTTTGTGTCTGTAGGTCTAGTTCCCAAATGTGGGACTATATTTATTTATAACGCCCCTTTTAAGCCCTTGCACAGCCTTTTGTGGGTTGATTTTTGCAACTCCGTAATGGATTCGCATGAAAGGAACATGCCTACCAAATTTCAAGTCTGAAATATCTAATAGTTCAAAAATGTGAAAATTTATCTTCAATGCCCATTAAACCTTCGTAACACCTCTTTAGGGTTGAATTTTGCAAAACACGTTCATATAGAAACTCTATTCCATAAAAAGAAGTTTCCACGGTTCGCTAGAAGTAATAGACACGTGGCTGTGGTGGGTCATGAGTTCAAGCCCAGTATCACTGAAGACCCACAGTGTAGGGGAGCGAAGCACGTTAAACCTGTCGAGAGCTCAAACGTCCTCCCGTTGTTGTGGAGTGTTAGTTCGGAGAGGGGAGTACCAGCTCAGGTGTCGTCCTCGTCACTTGACCATGGTTTAAAATATTGTAGTCCGTCGCCAAAAACCTTCGTGTAGCTGCACAGTTCGACGTTAACATCCACTTACTCATTCAACAAAAGGAATTCGCCTATCAAATTTCAAATATGTAGGTTATAATTGCTAAAATATGGCCGCGGTAGCCTTGTGGTCAAGGTAACGTGTTAGTAGCAGGCATCTCATGAGCTCGAGCCTAGTACCTCTGATGACCCGCCGTGTAGGGCAGCGATACACGTTAAGGGGAGATAATATCTTTAAATGATCAGGAAATCGAGTTTTGAAAAACTTTTTTGTAAATTAATACAGATTGTTGAGTACGTTTTAAAGCAAACCTTGTTGAAATCTGACAATAATTACGCTCTCAGCAGTAAAAAATGTAAATCTTAAAAAATACTTGACCCTTAGAAAAATATAAATAAAATGATTTTTCGTTTGGTTTTGTTTGGAATTTTCTGATTTGTAATTGTTTCATCAGTATCTCGCACTTAGAATCAACATGAAGTCTGTTGGCGACTCATCGCGTAATTTTAAATTCCAGTCAAGTATTGAAGTTGACAACTCAATTTTACAGCTTAGAGAATTACTGACCAAAAATATCAGAATCTTACAAAACAACAATTGATATTGGTCTAAAATAAAGCAACAGTAATATTTGATGGTGGAATAGCTAATCGCTTAGATATTATGAAACTTCTACGTTTTAAAATAAAGTATTTTTCTGTTATTTCTGGTTTTCAGGCTTGAACAGAGGGAGCGAAAATTGCCTATAGCTCTCACAAAAAAGGCTCGTAAGACCATGAGAGAGAGAAAATAAAAATATGTACGAACACTTTATGAAAAATAGAAGCTTTAATATATGAAATGGATAAATTTTAAGTGTATAAAACTTTATTTTATTGCAAAAAAATTAAAATTTAATCTTTAAACCTGATATCCTGAGTTTTTTTCTAAATTTCCTACTTTCCCACAAGATTAAAAAAATATATCGGTTATAGAGTTATGATATTTTATAAGAATAATGTACTTGTAGATCTGCATTCTGTATGCCTCAATTTTTGGGATGGGATTAGCAGAAATTATTTTGTAATGTGATGAATATTAAAAAAAATAGTGATTTCAAATTCTTAATAACTTTAAATTTTAAAAATTACTAAAATTATGATGTAAATTTAAAACTGTAGGTGTACAGAATGCAAGCAAGCTTAAGATTTAATTTTATATAAAAAAATATAGGATTTATCTTAAGTCAACGTTATCTTGTGGGTAAAAGAAAGAAAGCTGTTTAGTTATTATTATTTTTGTATTTTCATTCATTATGCTATTTAAAAAAATACAATAATTCTGTAGCAAAATCTGTTTTTTTTATTCCGAACTTTGTACTTCGCTGCACGAACTATAAAAGAGAAGAATGTATTGGTTTCTGAGGAATCGAAAAATTACGTTCAAATGGGCAATTTCAAAACTCCGCAGGGTACTTACTATCTTTCCTTTAAATCTGTTGAGATCTCAAACGTCCCTGCATTTGTGTGTTGTGGTAGTTAGGAGAGGGGTGTGCCAGCTCAGGTGTAGTCCTTGTCATTTGACCTTGGCTCAAAATTACGAGGTCCGTCACCAAAAGCCATCGAGTAGCTGAAAAGTGTGACGTTGATATTCACTCACTCACTAATAGTTAAAAAAATTGGTAATAATTATCTATAACACCCCTTAATCTCCCGCAACGCTCCTTGGGAGTCGGTTTTGGTAAAATCCATTTTGTAGCGGTTTTTCACTCTATTAAAGGAATCTGCTTGCCCAAATTTAAAGACTCTACATCTAATAGTTTAAAAATGGGAACAATTATCTATAACACCCCTTGGGAGTGGATTTTCGCAAAATCCGTTCCTATATATACTGGATCTCCACTCTTTGCAAGGAACTTGCCTACCCAATTGCCGTACGTTTAATAGTTCCGGAAATATCATGTGAGTGAGTCTCTCTCCTTTTCTCCTTAAAATTTATAAATAGTTGAATAACATTAATGAGAGAGATGTTTAGGAAGTTTGAAAGCTTTTACGAAAGAATATTTGCTTTCTTGAAAATAATAACCACATAACTTTCAGCGAAAGTTTTAGTTCAAAGCTCTGAATTAATATAATAGAAATTTATTTTATTTTATTCTAGTTCTACTTTCATATTTTTTAATATACAATCGTTGCTAAAATTTCTTCAAAGGCTTGTAAAAGGAATATACATTGAATTGTTCTGGAGGAATTTTATGTCTCTCATAATATTGGTGCACTAACTCATCCTCCAATCATTATCTTCATTTGAGAATAACCCATTAGCCACTTAGAAACAATGAGAAATAAACATTTAAATGATTTTAGAAAGTAAAATAAACGTTTGAGCCTAGTGGTTAGAGCATCGGACGCCATACCGGAAGGCGTGAGTTTGATACCCGATGTCACAAATACCCTCCGAAAACGCACGTGCTTGTTAAATCAGTGGGTCCAAAAGTCTTGTAAGCGGTCGTAGCAGAAGCCTATAGGTGCAGGGGGATGGAGAATATTTCCCTCCCCTCCAGTTCTATGCCTAAATTGTGAAGGTGGAGATAGGTGATGTCGCCATCTATCGTGTATGAACCGACTCAAATCGTACTGTCACTTACTTGCATGATGCTCAAAGCTAAGAGCTAGCGACAGGCGTACACCTAGCCCCTTACTACGATGAATTTCGTGGGCCTCGATCTTACGCCATCAGACAGGTGGCATTAGAAACAACAACAACAGGAATCTGTAGCTGGTTATGGTCACGGATTCGTAGCTGACGTCTCATGAGTTCTCAACCTAGTTCATTGAAGACCCTGCTTGTAGAGGGGATGATTGAAGAGTAAAACCCTCCCTTAGATGTAGTGTGGTAGTTCGGTGAAGGATTCCATCTCACTTGTTGCCATCATCACTTGGCTTTTGCTCAAATTCACGAGATCCATGACCAGCTCTGGTGTTGCATAATAGGGCAACGTTAATAAAACACTCGGTCGAAAAAATGTTAAACGATTTCAAAACTCCAAAAAAAATACACCAGTTTAAGTTATTAAAAACAGATGATACAATCGCATTTTAATAACATCAACGAGACATGATTATGAAATACGAGATTTTGTAATCAGATGGATTTATGAACGTTTCGCAATTCCTTAGCCCTCAAAACAAGCTCGATTGCTATAGGTATTATTATAAAAGCGGTGCCTGCTTAAAATCTATTAATAAACTATTTCACAATTATATTTTTATGAGTAAAGCGAAAATGATTCGGATTATTATCTCCGTCCTCCCCGTATTAAAAGACATACATCTCGCAATGATTATTTGTTTTGAAATTGGAAAAGTAAAGTTTTTGACAATCGAGTTGTGTAACAACTTCGGATTTTTTTTTAAAAAAATAGCTTTTTAGGATGTTGTTGTTATTAGGATAAAGGTCCGAAGTTTTCTACTTATTAATTTTTTGAAGACAATCAAAAATTCTTGCATAGTTTTACATTTTATTTCTCGGAGCTTCGGAATTCTAAGTTCGAAGATTATTTAAATGGGAAAAATAATCTTGTGGTAAAATTGTTTTCTGTTTTTGAGGTTATTTTCTGATATGTGTGATTCTTATTTAGTGTTCTATAAGATAACATTGAAAGCATGATCAAGATCAGATCAATGCCAGAACAACAAAACTAAGTCTACGTTTCATTTCGCTTGATTCATCTGTTGGATGGCTTAGTTTGTATGGCGCTGAAATTGTACGCCCAAGCTTCCGTTGTGGATTGCAAGCCAAAGTTGTGGATTTCCATGATGCAAAAAATCGACAGCGTTCATATCGTGTGATCATGTAGCATAAAAAGATGCCTAGATTGCCTGTTTGGCTTAGGTGGTCTCGACAAAATTAAATGCCTAGTGCGATTTTGCCTCTTCAAAGCTCAAGTGCCTCCCTCTGAGGAGGAACTTTGACGCCAAAATTATATTGTGACAATTGGTATCCATTTATATGGTGCCACATTAAAAAGTGATATCAGCTCTCAGGGATTGTTCTTGGTCTGCAATGGTAATTGTCAATCCTCAGCCTCCATTGATAAAAATGGATTCATCTTCTTGTACACTATTTCTAGAATTAATTCGTTAGATTAAAAACAAATTATTCCTTTTTATATTCTGAGTTATTCCTTTAATTCATAGAAATATTTAAGAATTTTAATAAAAATACTAACTGAATATTCTGCATTCTATTGGAGCTATATGATATAAATAAAAACATAATGATTAACACTTTAACTACTGTAAAAATAGATTACATAGCAGTAAGTATTTTTGAAATTCCAGTACTCATTTTGGTGTAGACAACTTAAGTTCGAAAACCTAACTCAACTCAACTTCTCCTATGACTGAAACTAAAGTAATATTTATATACATAAATTATCTATAAACATACTTAAACAGATTACAGTATATTTTCTGATACAAAATATCTGGTCTGAAAGTTAGTTTGTATAACTCTGATATTAATTAACTAATAATTGACTGAAATTTATTGTCCAATAAATTGACTAATCAGGTTTCTAAAAATTAATAGTAAAGCTGTTTATTGAAACTAAAGTTTTGAATGGCATTAGCAGACATTAAATAATTTCCTATAATTTGGTCATAAGCAACGACATTTTACAAGATGATATAGGAATTTGAAATGAAGATGAGATATTTCATCAAAATTTGATACATTGAAAGTGAATAAGCCTCTAATGTATCCCATTACACGTTAGAGGACCAAAATTTAATGGTCGCAGTGGAGTGATTGGGAATGGTCTTTTAATTACACGGATCGTACCTGAAACAGTCTATAAGCTGTGTGTTATGAAGTATGGCAGTTATATAGATGATGTTTACTACAATGTATCTTTAAATGCGATGTTAATAATTTTGCAGATTTTATAATCCAACATGGAACGTCTTATTACAGAAGTACAATGTATCGATATCCATAGAAGGTACATTGTCAGTGTTTAGACTAATACTAAATAAAAGCTGATATTAAAATAAGTTAAAATAAATGAAAATATCTTGCATTAAATTAAAATTGTATGCTTATAAATATCAAACAGTAGAAATTAATAGGAGTAATTAGTGAAAAGAATAAACATGATGTAACTTATGATTATTTTCATGTTTTGTGTTAAATATGTATAATGTTGAAAACGCTACCTTAACTTTTAAAAAGTACAATTCATGATTTTATAAATTCTCTGAAATTGCATTTAAATTGAGGTACAAGTTAGGCATCGTACTTTTTTTCCTTGATTCCATACTTGGTTCTAATTTGAAGGCTGCTTTTACTTACTTTACGTTTTTTTAAATTTATTTCTTGAATAAATGTCGTAAGGTATTTCAAGCCCAGCTTCTTCACTTATCCGTAATTCTACCGTGAACCTCTCAAACGTCTTTAACCCAGAAGCGGGCGCGTGAAGCACAGTCACCCCAGGCTCACAAATTCGTTAAATCTGGGAAAATTGCCCATTTGTTACCAATGACCTTGACAGTGTCCTCCTATATGCCAGTCTTCCTGGGAATTAATATGTATTTGGCGCATATGTCACTCTTTTTTGGAATGGCCAACGTTTGTTTGCAATCTTAAAGTACTCGTTATGACTGAGAAAGTTCCCCGACGACCTCTTCTATTGATGGGAGGCTGGCAATGGGGATAGTCCCCAAACCATTCGTAATTTTGTGTGTTCTCCTTGTTTACAGGATGTTGTTGAAATTCTTTCGAACGGGAACAGTCGCTGGCACTCAAGGGTGAACAACCGCATAAATTTAATTTAAATTGTAACTTTGCGCTAGGGAGTGACCAATAGGGTTTTTTTTGTGAAAGAGTGCGCGTAGGTACAAATGGAGAGATTTGTGCCCCCCCCCCCTTTTAAAAGGCGCTTCGCAATAGTTTTCAGAGAGAGACCCTTTCTTTCAATTTCTGATGACGTAATCAACAGAATCTCAAAAAGGGTTCATGCCGCCCTCCATCCCTCACCTCCGTTTCAGATAAATGGAAATCTTAATTCTTATTCAATGTTTCCTTAATTCTTATTCTGATTTGTGTTTAATTTAAAACCTAAATTTGTAATGTAATCGTGTAATCTAGTAATGCAATAAACTAATTTAATTTTAATCTGGCAATATGTTTATTTGGAGTTGCGTTATCCTTGAATTTAGTTAGAAGAGATTAACTCACTTGTAATGCGGACTAAAAGTTTGAATAAGCGAACCTGGGTATTATGATGCAAGTTAACTTAAGTGAATTTTAAGAGTAGTTAAAACGAGCGCCGCATCACTATCAATATTCTCTACGACAGCAGTGTTGACTCTTTTTTTTACTCTTCCAGGAAGAAGATTTAGCTGTGTCCCGTGTTATCAAATTTTAACTTCTTGTTCTTAAGAGCACGCTATGACATCGGTCCACGCTGTTGTTTCTTGAGACGGTGGAACTCTCTGATTGCTGCCGCTGCATTCTCACTGTTGCGGTAGTATAGCTTCACAGAAGTGCTTTCTCGGGTAACGTCGGTATTCTGCAATGTTTATCTGATTGTGGCAAGAACAACATCTTCCTTTTATTGTGCGTGATAATTGCATATTTTGCTGGAATGTGCTGACCTACAGCGCCATCTACTAGCCATTTTTTAAACTATTTTTTTTCTTCAGAAACCTCGAGTGCATCTCTCATTGAAGTGTCCAAATATTTTTTCTTCGAACTAGTAGAAGGGCTTGCGGGGCCCTCTGAGTAGTGTAAGTTTAATTTTGCCAACCGTGTATATGTAATACACGAATAAAATAAATGGTGCAAAAGAATATTTTACTATGATTGGATAATAATAGACATTTGAAGAATCTGAGGTATTGAGAATATGTATGTATGTATGTATGTATATATATCATATGATGTCACATAAATAAATAATATTTAATAATCACTATAATTCATATAGAGCGATAGAATAACACACAGTATAGGCCAAAAAAATAAGAATAATACCACGTTAGCATAATAGCAAACTCAGTACAAGATTCTTAATTGTTGAATTTAACATAGTTTTAAGGTCAGCCAAACTTCTATATTGCATATAGTATGAATTGCAAAGAAGAGAAATTAGCGTAAAAATAAGATTCTACAATTTTTAAAGATAAAAAAAAAACTTAAGAATTAGATGAAAAAGAACTAAAAATAATATGAATTAGTTACCAATGTAAAATACCGTGTTAAAAAGGTTAATATATATACCCAAGGCAAGGGTATTAAATATCATACATATATGTATATGCGAATATAATCAATAATAATAAAATACGTATACTAAATACCTAAAGTTCTAAATAAGCAAAGCAATAAAAGTACAACTACTAGACAGTATAAATCGAGTATATATATATATATATATACCTTAAATTAAATCTATCGCAAAATGTATACTCGTATTAATGCTTGTTGGGTATTGAAACAAATCTGCAAAGAAAGCAGAGATCTCTTAATGAGAATTAATTACGATGGTGGTTAAGCCTTTTGGCAGGATCATCACGGAAGGAGAATCTGGGTGCTGAAACTCACTAATTGCATTAAATGTCGATGGAGTGGAAAATGTTACACATCAGTCGAAGCAAAATCCTTATTAGCGACGAAGAGAAAAAAATACATCAAATGCATTAAGACCCAAGAAAACAATAAAGCCAATTTACCAGCCGAAGGATCGCCTGTAATTATGTTTATGCAATAAGAGTATGTATAAATGTGTGTGTGTATCTCAGCTTGTATTTTACTCCTATCTAATCAATAATATCTTCTTAGCTTACTCAATATCAGTTATTGATCTTTGGCGTTAGATACACCGATATGTATACCTCAATATATTGATTTTACTCATATACTGATGACTTGGGGTCTAAGGCGTAGGAAAACTTGTATTTCTCAAACGTGGCTAGAGAATTTTTTAATGAACTGTATTTGAAGGTTCCTTATGTTGGAGTTATTGTTTGAATCTTGAATACTATAGCTTCATTAAGCCCTTTATTTAAAAGAAAAATTGAAATTCTTGAGAGGCGCAAACTATGTATGGAAACACTATTGTTTTACTGCGAAAAAAACATTTTTTATTCCTAGGATATACTATCATCATCTCGGCGCAATGCCTTTGATAATGTGAGTTTGTCGATATGGCGGATCTTGTGTTCTGCATGTTTTTATGAAAATTTTCAATATGATTGACTGTAGTGATATATTAAATTGGTTTCTTTCTTCTGTACCAGTGAATATTTTGAGAAACAATTATTTATTTTTGAAAAAAACTTGCAAGATATAATTGTAGATATTTTCTTTGTCTAACTATATAATTTTATAAAAAATGTCAAAAAATTTCTTGTGTCGGTACTTGGTACGAATTTGGTATCGCGAGTTTCAAATTACGAGATTTCTTAAAAGTGGATCACTGCGTCTAATTAAAATCCAAGTTATCTTAAGAGTTCCAATTACTTTACCAACTCTTAAGCTTATAGTACCACGGTCCAGTGGAAAGATTCATGCCTGATTCTGCCGGATGGAGATGCACAATATTGACTAAGGATGATTACAGATTCAATCCCGTACAAGCGAAACAACGAATTTAAATGCCGTGAAGACATGCGTGAAACTAAAAGAGAGACCATGAACAAGATCCCAGGCCCAGAAAAATGCTCAGAGTTTACATACAGTTACTCAACAAAGAAACTGGATGAAACAAAGAAATATCAGATGTCCTGAAGAATTCAATTGA